>JAPYYV010009747.1:7123-29840 GCA_030522625.1 Copidosoma aretas | reverse complement strand
AAAAAAAAAAAAAAAAAAAAAAAAAAAAAAAAAAAAAAAAAAAAAAAAAAAAAAAAAACTCAACGCATACACATCTCACAAGTACGCCCTCATCTACACAAAACACAGCGTACTCACACTTTACATTCACCCAGATACACAAATTTGTAGGCACAAGCCAGTCTTCGAGCTTCGCCCAGACGCGTAAGTGCCACTCCTCTCATCCCTTTGAGTGAGAGTGGACAACAAAATTCTCCGTTATTTCCTTTACCCCCTTCTCACCCTTAAGTCCCTTGTCTTCTAGGGGGGCATAGTGCTTTGCACTGGAGGAGTCTTTAGAAGATTCCCCCTCCTCGCCCCTTCAAATAAAAAAAAAAACAAAATAAAACAAAAAAACAAAATAAAACAAAAAAAACAAAAATTCGCTCAGAAATCTCGCTGCTAAATAACATTTCAATCTGGATATGCTCAAAAAGACAAAATTGTGCCGGAACAGAAGACGGGAAAGAAAAAAAGTGGAAAGAGAGAAAAAAAAAAAAAAAAAAAAAAAAAAAAATACTCGAGCTGTCACATTTCGCAACAGAGCCCCGCTCTACTGCTCCAGACGACGAAAACAAAAGCGTATATACAATCGAGTATACAATAAACAACTGCACGCGGCAATCATATCGCGGTGATCTACAGAGCCAATAGAATCTGTGCTCTCCAGTGCGGTAGGAAAATGCGGGGTATCGGTGTTTAATGGTGAAAAAGTGGCGTATCGAATGACGGAAATATCACAGTATACGCGCGCAATACTCATGTGTGTGCATAGGAAGCTTTTTTTTTCATACACGAATCCCTTGAGAAATGTAGTCGTCGTCGAGAAATGCCCACGTGCAGCTCCGGTCGTTGCGACACGCTCCATTATATACGAGAGATAGTACGTACTCTATACGCGGGCTCGAGCTGCATGGGATTTCGCGAGATGAATTAAAAAGAGAATTAAAAGGCGTGCGTGTGCTCCGAGTGGCGTTTATAAGTGAGTATAGGAGGAGGCCCGTGGGCGCGCGAATATGGCATTTCATGCCGATCGATGAAATTGAGGCGGTGGTGGATAGCACCGAGGGCGCGATTTTCGTTCTCCTTGCATGCAGGGCTCATCATCACGCTCCCATGACGGGGCGTTATTTTCGCGGTGATCGGCCCATTAACCTCGCCGCCGCGCCCGGCTGCATTAGTTATGATTTGATCTGCCTGCGTATAACATGACGGCCGTCGGTGGGCCATCAGTTGGGCCAGCGATGTTGAAGCATTTGCACGATTTTATGAGAAATTAATAATATCAGTCATTGGCGCTACGTACTTGGTGGAAAGATCGCGAGATGGTGAAATTTTAACAAAGATGATGTAGTAATTGATTTGGAAAAGTATCGCTCTACTTTTGTGAGATATTAGGTACGTTTTTGTAACTCCGCTCACAGCAGATGAGTATTGGAGTTGTTGTACGAAAATTGCTAATACTCGAAAAACGAGCTTACGATATGAAAAATTTTAAACTATTTTCTGTTATATTTAATTGGGAAGTTGAAGATGGATTAGAAAAGATGGATTATTAAAAAATATTGGACACGAAATTTTTTTTTTTGTACAAAAAAAAAAGCTTATGGAGATAAAGCATTTTTATATGTGTTTTTAATGCACTATAAAATGTCATCGGCCTCCACTACTGGACTTTCATGTGTTCTATGTCAGTCAGTTTTTGTTTGTGTGAAAAAAGAAAAAATATGCGTGTCCAATATTTCTTGATAATCTATCTGATGGACCATACAAATAACCAAATTAGAACAGTATTTCGACAGTTGAGTAAAAGAAAGAGTCAACTCAGATTTTGACATCATTTTGTATGACCTGCATGGATAAACAAAATATGACCTACATAGATAAATGTTGCATACATAAACAAATAATCTAACTTTTAAGTACTGCAGAGCGTCTACGTTATTAATAAGTATTCCAAGAACAAATAAACAAGATATATGTAACTCAGGAAGTCTTTTTATTTACTTTTTGAGATAAATATATTTTTAAATACATCCAACAATTTAATAAAAAATAACATACATAAGCCTAAAAGTGTCCTATTTTTGTATAGTTGAAAAAAATAAATTAAGTAAAACACATTTGACAGTCGTAAATTATTGAAAAATTAAATTTTTTTTTCAAAAAACAATATAACCTCTTAACTTACTGGATGCGACGCTAGAAGCTACGCCTGGACGCTGGAAATCCAACAACGTGAACTCCATCTTGAGGCTGATAGTTGCTTCCAGCAACCCGTCAAAATATATGCTGTATAAACTGTCGTCAAAGGCATTGTTGGACTTGAATCAAGATGGCGTCTTATCGTCTTCGAGTCTCCAACCACACTGACTGTCACACACTTGACGCACTTATTGTCACGCAGAAAATGCGCGGTTTTTCCCAGTGCGCTCATGTGCTGCGCAACTGCGTAGTAGGATCACGCCGCGCATTGCTCATACTATGACTACTATATGAGTGACTCACAATTAGTCATAGCGTGATTTTGGAATTCACACATAATATTCGCGCAGCTTTTCTGTGCGTGACAGTCAGTGTTGTTATAGACGCAAAGAAGACAAGCCGCCATATTGACTGAAACACAACACTTTAACAGTTTATACAAGATACATTTTAACGGGATGCTGAAAGCAAATTTCAACGTCAAGATGAAGAAGTTTAACATTGTCGGATTTTTAACGTCCAGGCGCAGCTGGGCGCATCTTCTATCATCACGTCCAGTCAATTAAGAGGTTATATTATGTGAACGAAGAAAATTTCAATTTTGATCCAGTTGGAACAATTTGCGTGAGTAAAATGTGTTTTATTATTCATACGCAAACAAGGAAATTTTAAGGCTATGGTTATTCTCGGTTATTATTTTTTATAATATTTTTAAAGTATTCAAAATTTGCCCTGTAAAGAGTGTAAAGACTCCAAGGACGCAGGTAGCTAGAACCTTCTTTTAGCGTCACGTCAAAATACACCTTTAGATGTGTACATTTTAATAACTTGCTTTTCCCAGGCTATATGAGCCAATAACGCGAGCCTCGAGATTGGCATGAAAGCATGACACCTTTCTTAATAAAAAAATTGAACTGACACCTTCTTCGACGAAAATTTGAACCGACACCTGCTTTGACCAAAATCTGAGTTAACTCTATCGTTTTATTTTGTATTTTCTACGCGAATATACCTTTATTTTGCGGCGCCCAAGATGTCGTACTCGTGCCGCTCTATCTTTTACTCAACCGTGGATTTGCCGATGGTCGAAAAATATTTTTGTTCGTACAAAAAAAATTCGTACGTATCAATAAAAATGTCAATTGCTAAAAGTATGCGGCGAAATTTCGAGAATCGAAATTTTCTTTACACGGTCTTGTTTATTTATGTCTCAAAAGAACGATACCTGATACATTTATGATCGAAATCGCTGAAACTATATCGTGCGGAATTGTTCATTTTAAATCATACCAAACATGCCGACTCAAAATTAAGAATAACAACGGTGCGTTCATTTGCGTGCACTACTACTCGAAAATAACATTGAAAAAAAAAAATAAAAATAAAACGAGTCCCCGAGCGCTTACATATTGGCACGGCTAATTGTACAACTTAAGAGACAACGGTAAGCTGCACGGCAGGATCATCGACAACGCTGCACGAGCATATACAACACTGCAGGACAACGGTACACAGTTTATAAACGCAAGCAAAAGAGAGAGAGAGAGAGAGAGAGAGTTGCGTGTGTCCCGCTCCTTTTAAAGCTCAATGCCTCTCTCTCTCTCTCTGCACCAGCTCCGCTCGCGCGCGGCACTTGAAACGCGTGTTTTATCGTAGCAAAAAGAGGAGGCGGCGGCGGCGGGACAGGAGGAGATATTACGCGTGGGCGTCGAAAGAGAGAGAGAGAGAGAGAGAGATAAACGCTCCTGTCCGTGCATTGTAGGCAGATGTTTCGCACGCCCGCGTGCGTATGGCGATGGCCTTCGGGAGACTCTTAGCGCGACTGGATTCACCGACTGACTGACTGGATGCTCGGTCGAGGAAAGAGAGCGACGTTGTGGATTTTTTTTTTATTATTATTTGTGGGATTGCATGATTTTTGTTGACAATTAGTTTTTCAATTTTGGTACTCAAAATCGAGGGGCTGTGCACTTTAAAGTTCGCTTTAAAGTCTCAATAAGAATTTCAAAGTCATTAGAAGTTTTTAATATAATATTTCTCAATGACTTCGAAGTCTTTGACACAATATACGACAACAATATAGTACAATATACAACATACATGACAATACAATATTTCACAGCAATGAAAAAATTCAAAAGTTACGCTTTGAAACTAATTATCTTTTGTTTCTGGTCCGCATAGATACATGTATTATACTAATTAGCATCGCGTTCAAACTTTTAATTACCATGTTTTAAAATTGCGGTACTGCTAGGCCTTATCTAAAACTATCTAATTAGCATTTTTTATGATGTTTTAGTTTTTCATACGATACTGAATTCAATTGTCCAAATAATGGTGAAACATATTTGTTATGTGCAACAAATCCCATCAGAACCTGCATCAGAGCTTTGAAATTTCATTTTTTGTGAATCGTTTTCAGGGAATTTTTTAATTATCCCCTTGGAAGTTCGCTTACCGTTTCTGAAGTCCTCTCATTATCATAAGCATTATCAATATTTAATCCAACGAAACTCCAAAATTGCTAATGTACGCACATCAAATTCATTATCCAGCCAGTGAACTGTATAGCTAAGTGAACAGCAAAAGAGAAAGATCCTCCCTTTCCCGTCACACGCATTAAAATCGTCCACATACAAATAAGTATACACATCCTTCACACGCGGCACGCAAGCAATGCGTTCGCGCATTTGCGCACGCGCCCCTCTCCCCGTCGAACGCCATGCCTGACATTGCTCGAGTGAAAAGTTCCGAGAACTTCAAAATGAGAGACACCCAATGCGCGTGAGAGAGATTGCAAATAAATGTCCATTATTGCTCCGCTTTGCTCGAGATGGGCTCTACTGCCTTGCAATATGAAGCAAAGCAGGCGGGCAGGTGTGCACGAGTGTTGGCACAGGTACTGCGAGCAATTCTCTCGATATGGAAGTTTGCTCTCGGGTAGTTCTGAACCGGTTGGTTAATGTACAGCCAAAACAGATTCGTCGGGTGGTAGTGGTGGTGGATGTGGGTATCGCGAGTATTTAACAAGTTGACGTAGTTTGTTACTTGGTAAGCGGTGGTGGGGCTGATGTGTGATTTTGTTCATTGGATTACCATGAATTGGGTGAAGTGATGGTAATAGCGGCTACATTGGTGATATTTTGCGAGATATTTTGTACGGTAGCAATAATTTTTTTACGTACAACCAAATTTGCGATCCTAATGACATGCATCTGCGTCTTCTAAGAAAGTACATTGCGGGTACACAAGAAACTGTCTCTCCTGAAGTTTATTTTTATACTAATAATTGAATATCCCACGGATCTCTATTATTATCAAACCTCGAAAATGTATTCTATGATTTTAAAATAGGTTAATCCTCGCACAACAAAGAGACATAGCGCTTTTTACGAGGCTTTTTATATACATCAGTAATATTTTTTCAAAACCAGATCCAAGCGATCTAAATAATCTTGTCATGATTAGTTTCTTATAAGTTGCTTACGTTGTTCTCGCCTTGTTAGCTGTCACTTATATCTCGTTTACATATTTTCTTGATTTTCAATACAAGACAATAATGAAATTTTCTCGTATCTTGCGAAAACCTTGCTTAATTTTGTTATTTGTAACACATATGCAGAAACAGTAGTTTTCGTCAATAATGTGCATCCCTCCAGGGCGATCACTGGGCTCGAGGGACTGTCGTGTTCTCCCTGGCCGGATGCGCATTAGTGGCGAACTCTAGTTTTCCTACCTAGGGCGCAGCACCCACTCAAAAACGCCTGAGATAGGAAATTAGTATATTACTCACCTAGGGAGGAAAAATAAAGAATATCTCATCAGATCAAAGGCATTTGACAAGCATATGGTCGGAAAGCTAAATGCAATATTAGACCATGATTCCAGGGTTTTATCCAAGTACGCGAAAGGTTGATGATTATCGACGAAAATTTTTGATGATTACTAACCATCTGCTATATACGTGTTGCAATGATATCGCACCGTCTACTGTTAGGGACTATTGAAATCTTTCTTGGATTTCATGTTGGATAGCACCTCAGCAACTCTTGTCCAACTTTATCAACACGCCTTGATCTCGCAAAATTTGATATCCATCGATACTCTGAGGATGTAATATTTCATACCGATGGATTACTACATTTTCAACGATATTTTTACCAAGACGCTACTTACAAATTCAACATTGAACTTGTTGGAGCAGATCTCCACAAGCGATACAAACGAACGGGGTCCATTTCGTATAGTGTAAGAAATGGCTATAAAACTTATACAAAATCGTGAAAATATATTTCTTCCAACACGCGATAAAAACTCGCAGGAATACAAGGTATGGAAAAATACAAGCTGAGTGAATCCTTACCAAAACAAGACGCAGTATCCAAATCATTCAGACCCAGAATCAATGGACCACCGACAGCACGAACAGCTCACTCATCGCTTACATACCCCCCCAAACAACAACGTAACACACCGCGCGCGCAACGCGTCGAAAGAACGAACGAAAAAAGAAGCAGAGCCAAGAAACACACGAGAGAAGAAAAAAAAAAAAAAAAAAAAAACAAGAAAAAAAAAAAAAAAAAAAGTAAAAAAAACCAGCAGTCCTCTACTGCTCGGCACAACTACTACTACCACTAAAACTACTTACTACCCCACTGGGCATACACTGCGAGCAGCCTGCAGGCGCGATCATCGACGACTGAGGAAGACGGACTCCATGCTCTCCCGGGACTCTTTTTTTTACCTCTCTCTCTCTCTCTCTCCCATTTCTCTGGAGAGGAGCTGCTGCTGCTGCTGCTGCTATCCGCTCGCTCACAGCATAGCAGCTCGCACTGTTTCGCATGTGGATCGCCAGGCACGCACCGATGATTCCTCCATCTCTCCTCGCGCATTAACTGTGCTGTACGCGCGCGCGCTACCTTGCCTTCCTCTCCTCTTCCTTCCATCCTGTATAATGTACGATATATGGGCCGTCGTCTACGACGTGGCGCGCACAAGTGCATTCTTCTTCTTCTTCCTTCCCTCTATACCCTGTAGCTTTTATAACGTATTGGCTCGCTCGTGCTCCCCCTTTCCTTGCTGCTCGCTTGCCGGTCGCTCGCCGATTGTAATTAGCATCTTCTTGTCGGCTTATAAGTTTGTATACGTATATAGGAAGGAGCTTATATTCGCTGCTATGGTGCTGCGGTATGGGCATGCATCGGTATAGGTATAGGCAGCTACGTCGATGCGCCTCATCGCGCTTCCGCTAACGATTTGCCTGGCTCGTCCGCTGCTGCAGCCGGGCTTCTTGCTTTCTCGGTCCGATTGTTGATGGTCGTCGTGATGGGGCTGTTGTTGCTTTTGTGTTTGGAAATTTGTATGGCGTGGACGAGTATTTTTGGGATGAGAAAAAATACTTTTCTCATAAACTAATAACACTGATGTGCGTTGTAAGTCAACTATAAACGTGTATTATCTTCAGAGCCTATTAGTGGATGATGAGCTAATTAGATGATGATGATCATATCCTACTTGGTCCACGTGAACTGGTATAGCTGTGTTATTGAGATTTTTTAATCCACAATTTGAATGTCGTATAAAAACACTGCTCGACGAAGACAGTATATACCACCACTGTTCAACTCAACATAATCTATTGAATTATAACAATAGTCCTGGCAAAGCGTTCTAAATCAATGACACTACAGCCTCCCTTTGTTTATTTTTTCCACGTTTCCTTTTTCGGCAAGGCTAGTACCTATATCTAAACTCAGCACAAAAATTTGGGCCTGTCCAAATGGTCGATCGACCGTTGAGAAACAAAGTGAAAGCTGCGAAGTTTCAAAATTCGCGTTGCCATTAGCGCTAGACTGGTATACGCGTTAGAGCGTATTTTCGCTAATTTTGGCGCGTGCCTAAACATTTTCTATTAAAACACCGTTAATATTATACGCAAATAAAAAATCACAACTCAACTGAGAAATGTTGATTTCCCGATTTTCCAGCGATGAAAATAGTGGCTGTACAGCTAGGGTAACAGTAAATTCAATGAAATCAGTAATAAACGGCAAGATGTTTAGCATCAATTCGCAAGGTTATAAAGTAAATATTTAAAGTTTGGAAAAATAAAGAAAATTTACCGTGCTCAAAGCATGAAAATTTATTTTTATTTCTCTCTCTCGCGTGTGTCCTGATAACTTATTTCGTTAGCAAAAAATTCACGATCAAATTAATTAAATTTAAAGACTACATTATAAATTGGATTATATATAAATTAGATTATGCCTCTCTCTCGTTTAGTTTTTTGCCCCTCGGAGCACGAACATCCGCGATGGTATTAGATCAATTATTTTTGCCGTAGTAGTGTTACTCGTAAAATGAAAGACACCACTATTCTTCAACCTATATACTTGAGTATTTCTTCAAGATTATTTCAAACACAACAGAGCTGAAAAGGAAAAAAACCAAGAGTTGACTATATAAGCCACTGCTCAAGACACTTTGCCTCGTGCGATACAAAAGCAGAAGAAAAGAAAAAAGGAAGCGATAAAATAAGTTGTTCAACTGACCCAACGATAAAAAAAAAAATACACAACAACTTATTAGCTCTTAAGAGTGCCACGACAAAAAAAAGTAGCCAGCAAATTATGCTGATTAATATCAACACCTACGCACCAGTGGGCTGCTGTTCGAGGATATGAGGAGAGTCGGGAGAAGATTTCATCTCTCCTGCTCGAGAAAGGTGGTATGCGCAAAAAACAATGTCAGCCGAAAAGGAAGGTGGCTGTGGAGCCGGGAGATGAGGTTTCAATATTAAATTTCTCGACAACGCCCAGTGATACGAAAACAAGAAAAAAAAGTAATGATGATCGGAAATCGTGCTTCAAGCCGGTTTGGATTTTTAAAAAATTCTAATAAAATATGCTACTGTATGGATTTAAAATGGTGAAAAATCAGCGTTTCAAAATTAAATGATGATTTACAGTCATATTACTTATAAAGATAATCCGTATATGTCTTTTAACAGCCTTTTTTTTCCATAAAATGCAATCGAAATATTTAAATTATCTTGGACTACATTGTATAGGACGAGGTATAGGACATATAGGTAGCAACATAAAGACTGACATTTTACTTTTTGGAACCAGTTGTCGTTTTTATGAAAAAAAAAAAAAAAAAAGGCTTTGCTATTCGAGATAGAGTCGAACTTGAACTAATTAAACTGAAATACTTTGACTACTACGTCATGCAGTTTTGAGTTTTTACAACTTAAAAATAGCGGTACTTGACCATTATCTATATTCAGAGAGTGGTGGTCATTCTCTTTTCCATTATAGATCTATTTGACCCCTATAATTGTAGTGTAGAGCATTTTGGATGCATGGACTTTGATACACCAAGAAACATTGTGATTTTCAAGATTTTCGAATAAGTTCCGTACAGACCCACGAAAAAAAGCGGGTTTTTAAATAAGAGAGAATGACAACAGCAGAATGGTTCCAAAGTCCAAATGGATTTATAGCACGATTTTGAATCATTGTTTTAAAATCACTGGGCCTCGCGAATTTTATACGAGCATCAGCTAAAAAGCCTCAAACGTTGACACCTTTTTCTCGACCCCAACTATTCGTCCAATGACCGAGAAAAGAAATTTTTGTTTCTAATTCTCCACCGAACCCATGAACTCCAACTCCAAGACACCGCTCGTCCCCCAAAAATATCCGATTTCCTGTTGACACACCTCTCTGCAACAGCACCAGCGGCGAATATATAATAATCGACCTCTGGAGCATAACAGGTACCCATATCCGCCGCCCATCTAATAAGTAGCCGTTGGGAAAAAAAGCCCGCGGGCACGCGCATAACGCAGATCGGAGCAAAGCTGTCCTGTCGTCGTCGTCGTCGCGGATCGCGGGATTGCTCAAATCGCGTAGGATTGGAATCACGCTCCCGCTTGCTCGCGCACATGTAACATACATATATATATACAACGTTCGTAAAGAGAGAGAGAGAGAAGAACACCTACATCTTATCCTTGGCTTACCTATACATATAAGCGCGTGCCCGGGAAAACGAGAGCCGTTTGCATTAACAACGAGCCTTGCTTGCGCATGTACTTACGCGTATGAGAGACACACGGGCGCATTTTTCTCTCTCTGTTTTTTTGTTCTTCAATTTTTCTTTCTTTCTTTCATTCACGCGCATTCATATTACCGAGCTCGTGAGTGTGATCCTGTGTGCCAGGTGTGTGTGTGTTGGTACAAGTATGTAGAAACAGAGCTAGAAAAGAAGAAAAATGTGCGGAGGGAAGCAAGGTTCCGGAGAGAGCCGCCCGCAAGTATAAAACAGCACTCTCGATTTCGCTTTTTCTTGTTGCGCAACAACAACAACAACAACAACAACGCGACAGTCGGCAGCATCATGGTATATAGACACTGTGGCAGCAGCGGGAGAGAGAGATAAATTCGTTTCTCAAAAAACAACAAGACGAGAGGGATGGACTCACGTAGATGGTGGTGACTTTGATGTTGCGCGTCATGTCCCGGACCTCCTCGGTCTCGAGCTTTATCGGCCGGTGCGTCGCAGTAAGGGCCAACATGATGACGATTGGTCTTGCGATGTCTTTCCTCTGATGTGGGGCCAAATAGGATCGCCGAGGAGAGCCTTTTTTTTTTTTCACCACATCGAGATTTTCATCCCCGAGCCTTCCTCGCGCATCGTGGCTTTTTTTTTTTTTTTTTTTTTTTTTTTTTTTTTTTTTTTTTTTTTTTTTTTTTTTTTTTTTTTTTTTTTAGTAGATGTGTCTAAAAATCGTCCACTCGCGGTTTTCAACGTTGGCACCACAACACTCGGACATTATTATTATTATTATTATTATGGAGCACCTGTACGATACACTTTTAACACTCGAACAGCATTACTATACGTGGAATCGATGAGCTTTTTATTTTCTACGCTGGCACTTTGATTTCTTCAAATCCGTGGATCACTTTGTTGATTAACGGATGAAGATTGTGCAGCAGCAGCTTCGGGCACGGTAAAGGCACACTGTACACGCGGGACACAACTGGCTTGTTCTTCTTGTTTTTCGGATTCGTTGCGGTCGTATAACATATACTTGAGGCACTTAATTCTGTAAATTTGCGCGATGAATTATTTAAAAAATGCAATGATCCGACGATAATCGAGAGAAGACACGACAACGCCGCCGACGATCGTTACGAGCTTGACCTGGACGAGCTGGTTTTCGTATACGTTTACAAATTGTACGAGCTTATAGAGAGACAGAGCTGTTCGGTCGATGGTTTTATCGAAAAATTTTAGTATGAATGAGGTGAGGACGAGTTGATCCGCGGATCTGCATAATCTGATGGATGATTGGGTATACGTTTTACGACGGTTGCATTGTGTAGTATAGTGTGTGTGTGTGTGTTTATTTTGAAAAAGTTGAGGGGACGGCTTAGCGTGCGCTTTTCCAAGTGTCCCCGTGCGCGGGTTTGGAGATTTACTATTTGTCAGAGCACCGGAGCTACTTATATACGCGTGTGTTTGGACTAACAACTTCGGAGCTCTGCCCTCTTCTCCGTTGTTTGACTTTGATTAATTTGGGCTGCGTTGCGCTATACGCTAGACGCGCTCGTCAGAGGTTTTGACGGCTGGTTAATCATGATAATTGAGAGCTGTGGGTATGTGTGTTTAAGGGATTTTTAAAACTTTAACGAGCGTGACGGGGCGACCTTTTTTGTTTGGGTTTCAACTTTGAAGATGAACATTTTTTTTTCTCCTTATTTCAAGATGTGTTTTATTAGGTTTGTATGAATATACAGTAATAATAAGTTTTTTTTTTCAATATTAGAAATGATAGATCACGATTCGTATACTACTGTACTGTAAGACTCACTGCGCGTGGTTTTTTTTTGTACAGTTAGTTGCTGATGGAAAAAAAAACTAAAGAGTTCTTGTATGATTTTATTGGTGAAAATTCGTTAATTCGTGTAACTGCGGAAGACATGCTTGAGATCACTATTATTCGTATGCAGTTGGAGAAATGAAACATAAAAATTGTTATTCTGCTCAATATTTCGAACGTAAAAATGGCGGCACAAGCAAAATCATTCAATTTTCGTTTTGCAACAATCACAGTACTGGAACGACAGTAGAAACTACACCTTACGATTATATTATTCTTAGTGCAGAGCAATAATTCGATAATTTTAATGTTTCATCTTTCTCACTGCATAAATGCACGATGCCTTTTTCTTTTCGCATCTAATCATACACTGAGCTCATCCCTCCAAAAATTGTCATACGCGCATCGCGAGTATTAAAAATCCGTACTCTCTATCACCAAATAACTCACCAGTCATTTTTTTAAATAAACGAACAACTATTCAAAATGTAACGTTTACCGCCAACCTATATTCCTTGTTCCACCACACGCAGCACGATTAAAAACAGACTCACTCAAAACTTAAAAATTCACTTCCAAAAATAGCCAAACCCCATTGTCCTTCTGATAAATCGATCAAACTCCAACCAAGTACCTATATACCCAACAAAACCTAATACTATCACCGCGAGCTCTCTAAGCCTTTCTAAGCACGTCGAACTGAACCCCCTTCGAGAGTAAAAGGGAAAGGCAGCCTGCAGAGGTCAAGCTCGCAGCTATCGAACCTATACATTTGTACATCGAGGAGCAAACAATTACCGAATTCGTTGGATTTTGCAAAAACAAACGAAAAATACCGGGAGACGCGAACCGTCGTCGTCGCCGTCGCCGATGGTTTTCAAACGCGCAATCCCGCGACCGCGAGCGCGACGAGCGAACTAAACACTGGCGCGCGCGGTCCGCGAGCGAGCGACTACTACTACTACTATACTACGACCAAGAGGTGGAGGAGGTCGGGAGGGAAAGAAGAGAGACATGCCGACGCGGGAGAGGCGTAACGGACTGCTGCTCGGCGGTGCTGGTCGATCGGGCCTCCTCCTCCTCGTCGTGCGCCTGGTCTATCTGGCCTATGCTTCTTACAAGAGGATGGGGGAAGCGCTCGCTCGCTCTCTCCGGTGGACGGGAAAGGAGCCAGCCAGCTCTCCGTAAGCACGAGTGTATAGGTAGTACTGGATCTCGAGGCGCGTGTCGGCGGCGAGGACGTCGTGAGGCGGTTTTCGAGCGCTTGCCCAAGCACCGCGCGCGGGATTCCACTTTGCGAAATACACGGGAGTTCGATGGAAAGTGCAGCAGGTTCTCCAGGGTAGGAGGGAAGGCGGTTGTTGTTGTTGCCGGTTCTTGGGTCAAGAGAGGAAAATTCTGTTTTGTATCCTAGTGGAAAGGGTTTTTCGTTGGTTTGGTTGTTTGAAGGTGTTGGTATTGAAGAACAATCACTATCTCGTTTTGAATGATTTTAGTGCACGCCGCTCATTATTTTTCTACCTCTGATTTTAAATTGGAACGAGCATTCATTTCATACTTGTAGGGTGGGTTATTCTTTCTTGCTAAAAAACCTGTACAGGAGTAGTAAAGTTTATACATTACTTGATGGAAGTTCTAAAAAATATGACAAACTCTGCTCAGACACAACTATGAGGTCAGACTTTCGGTGTAATTTTAAATTTTACTACTATGGAGAAAAGCAGTTGAGATGAGTCAAAATGAAAGAATTTGGTTTTTTGCATTTTTTGCGATCAAAGTTTTTGAAACAGATTTAATGATGTGATACGTTGGTCCATTAGATTGAACATTATTTTTAGCTTTACGTAAGGGTCCATAACTTTTTCTAGAGTCGGAAGCTATTTAATTTCTACAGTCGATTACTGAAGGGAAGTGTAAATATTTATAAACCATGATAAATGCATCAAATAAAACATGCAACAACAAAAACACCAACCTGGCCACAATCATAGGAGTCGGACGACTGCTCGGAATCCCCGCTGGTAGACTGTTGATCACCAGTCGTCGTCGTCTTCGTCGTCGGGAACCCCTGGCTCCTTCGTCTCTCGTCTGCCATGTTACGATCCATGGGACTGGCAACATCGACAGCCGCATGAGCCACCGGCACCTCACCTTCGGCCTGCCGCACTTTAGAACCTATGGGACATGCCGACTCCCCCTCCTGCTGATGATGCGTCCTACTATTACCACGAAAGAGGCGCGATATCACGCTCCACATTCAATGACGATCGCGAAACTCAAGCTGCTGCTGCTGCTGCTGCTGCTGCTGCTGTCCGTCAAACCTGCAATCGTCGTATCCATTTTTTTCCTCCTCAGTTTATCATGGGCATTCCGTCAGCTTCTTCTTCTTCTTCCACTCTCGCTGCAGGGTTCCTGGAAAAAAAAGAGATCAACACCTTTTGTTGTGTGCCAGCTATAGCACTACTGCAACAGTGCAACAGCCATCAGTAGCTTACATTTCATGAGACATTCATTGAGTCACGCAAAAACTCGCTACACACACCAACTTACATCTCTAAATTACACAGACATGCAGTACGCAACGAGCGAGAGCACAGAGAGAGAAAGAGAGAGAGTGAATCCGAGAAAAGCGAGCAACGACCGCGAGGACTCCGGTAATAAGCGCAGACCTTTGCTCTCTCTCTCTCTCGGAAGTCATCCCTCGGCGACGCGCTCTCTATTTTTACCCCCCGAAAAAGTCCAAAAAGCCGTACACGCGCGCGCGTCTAACGCCACCAAGTGTCGTCGTCCGGGGTACCCAAGACCCCCGAGGAACGTTTTCATAAATTTAATGTAAACTTACGCGCACACGAGACAGTGTTAAAATAACAAAAGAAACAAGTGTGTTGCTTGTAAATTTGTATAAGCGTCTCGTGCCACACGCACAGAATCACCACCACAAAGTCGGTCGTCGACATTGACGCGTCCACGCGCACGGCAGCACACAGAGAGAGTATCGATTATTTTCTCCCGTGTATAGGGTAGCTACAAAGATATATAAGAGATATTTTTCCATCAAAGTCCGAAGCCGGATGACGGGAGAAACGCACCCTATACATACGTGATCATCTGTCTAATCCCCGTGACCCCTCGATGCAGGGGCACAAGAAAGATACAGTTGCCCTTCCCCTGATTTGCTGCACCACAGATTCGGTAAACACATCATGTTTGGAAAAGTGGTTTGATGATGCACGCACGAGAAGCACGCGATGATAATTTTGTTGATTACTGGAAAACAAAGCAGAAATTCTGCTGCAGAATGTGTATGCTGTTGCAGAAGTCGCTGGCGGCCAGACTTTAAATTTTCCAGCTATATGTATACAAACACACGCACTGCGAGTCACGCAGTATCCCCCCTCCCCATCCCTCCCCCCGCATTCGTGTTAATTTGCACATGCACACACAGGACCCAACCAAAACATTATCCAAAACATTCGATGTGTCATTTACCCCGAGAGCTACATTAGTCAGAGGCCCGAACTCTGAAACTGATTCACTTGTTGAAAATTCGTATACTGTACTCGATTAATGCAGGTTGGAATGCACAGTTGATGACCGCTCATACTTCTGACAGCGAAATAAAATGATTCTCCAACAAAAAATTACTCTACTAATTCTAACTATAACATACAACTGATACAACACATCAGCGATGATCGGTCGGGCTTCGGCTTAGCTGTCTGCTTGACAGCAGCGTCGTAAATAACCCACTCTACCCCCCCCCCCCCCCGCCTGCTGCCGCCGCACACACCTCTTCCATGTCATATAATTATATTATTATTCTCATTATTTTTCAGCGCAAGGATATAAAACCCAGGAGAAGGTACTTAACTGCTTCTTCCCGAGGGCTTCTTTTCTCCTCACCGACCACCTAACTTGGAAATTTTTTTTTTTTTAAAGTTGTGCGTCGTCGACAACGCACGCAAGATTTTTTAGCGAGTGAGACGAAGACGTACGCACGCGGTGCATGTATCCAAGAGTAACAAGAAAATGTATGAAGGATAAAGAGAGGAAGAAGAAGACGGAGAGAGAGAAGAGCCCACGACGATGATGGGAAAGGTCGCTCCTCCGCACACACCCTCCCTCCCTGTCCCCCCCCGGCCGCGGATACATATTATACACACGCGATCCGATTCACTCTCTCTCTCTCTTCCTGGCGCATCATCACACACACGCAGGAATCCCTCCGTCCTCGACGCTGAAGCTCTTCGTGTTACCTTTTTCTCGGTATATAATAAGCCTCCGTTTCGCTCTGGAAAATTGTTGAACTGAAGAAAGAGTGATGATACACTTCAACCCTTTATTACACTTTTGATGCTGTGAACTAATCCTCTGACTATAATACGTGGTGAACGACTAAGCTAGTATATATTCTATTCACTGTTCACCAAATCGACAACTGCACTAGATATGACTTGTAGTATCGGTACCTATATAGGTAGATACTTTTGGCACATGATTTCTTTGATACCACGCGTTCGAGAATGGGCTATCACATCCGATCACTGACTTCATTCGTCTCGTGTGGCTCAAAACCCTCGCACTGCATCCAAATAATTAATTCGACTCGTTCGACCCCGAGGAAAATGATGGATCTGGGGATGCCTGATCCAAGATCAAGAGTGAACTCGACTCTCAAGTCTCATTCCCTTCTTCACGTACTTACACCGACCGAACAGCGAAACAAGAAAACAACGAAAAACAATACACAACACAACACTGATGAACTCTCTCTCGCGTTTTTGGGCGTGTATAGTGTACCTACTTGTGTGTGACAACCTGACAACGCGACGATTCCTGAATCCTGGACCTGGACCAGAACAATCAGCAATAGTCTACATCTATCTACGTATTTGTTTTGTCTGTCTTGAGACCTGCAGGCGAGACTCTCGTTTTTTCTCCTGCACTTTGCATGCACGCACTAAATTTACTTTTTATCAGCGTCCAGGTCCACGGATCTTGATATACCCTAAATATATCGCGATGATGCTCGCTCGTACTAAAAAGAATATGGCGATACTGGGCCGACTGGGGTGACACTTTACTGTAGCTGTTGAACAGACCTATTTTACCTCTGGTTACCGTGATCGGTGACCGTCACTTTTTAAACTTGGCGCATTTCAAGATTTTCAAGAGAAAGCGATTTCTTGATTACGAAGTATAAAAAAATATAATGGCATGAAAATGGGCAAAGAGCTACAAGTATATGTTTAAACGTTGGAGTGACTCAAGAAGATAACTATATTTCTCTTTAAACTTGGTTTTTTTAATGAAAAAAATTATTACTGCAGTGACCCAGTGACCATGGTCGTATCTTCACTGACCGATTAGAGATCAATAGGTGTGTTCGAGGACTTCGGTTTGGACGCTCACGGCGATTTCAAAGCATTGAAATGCATATCTATATACATGATAAATGTGCGACGTGAGCCCCAAAACTAAGGTCCTCGAACATACCTCTCGTGACTCTGGTCCCCGCGGTCACACTGCCTCACACCTTCTCAACTTCCAATTGGAGCAAAATTTATTTTGTCATGGAAAAATGTGTACATATACAGGTCACTAAAAAACAATCTCATTCAACAACAAACAAAATATCAAAGACCCAATCATTTCCAAAACTTTTATCGACGGCCACTAAAACAGAAGTCCGGTATTTCATTAAAAGTTATTTATTTCAATTTTCAATTAGTAAAACACAGTGTAATTATACTTACAGTGAACAATTTGGAATTAAATTAATTTTTTACTTATAACCCCTTGACGTACATAAAAAAATATCGTTAATGATTTATAAGTCAGTAACAACTATCTATTAAATATTAATAATAACACATCACATGTTTGATCATCTTGTGTATCGCATTGAGAACTACCTATCGTTTTTCAACACTTAATTGCTAGAATGGACCCGTGTCATTTATTAAATTTATTACAAAAATATCCCATACTGTACGCTAATCCTGAATCATAGTCTGTTCTTGAGATTCCGACCTCATGGTACTCTGCTCTTCAAGCATTGATTTAATTTTTTTAGTCTCTGACACTTCAATAATCGCACTATTACCGTTACTTTCACTTACGACTTCTTTCTTCTCAATCACAGAATCTGGTAACGTGTCAATGAAATCTTCGTTCAGTAAATTAGAGCAAATCACTAAAGCTTCATTCATTGTTATTAAATCCCTATCTAATCTATCCCAAGTTTTGTACAATTTTCTTTCCCTATCTTCATCCTCAGGTACTAAATAATAACTTAAAACTTCGCCTCTTTCTAATAAACAAAGATTTAACCTTGTTTTAACCAAAACATTTTTCAATTTTGCTGAAAACAGAATAATTATTCAATGAAAGCAAAATTAAATTTACTAATATTATCGAAAGAAACAGAGCTTTTTTACAGATAATATTAAAAACTATAATATTACACCATTTACAAACTTTGAACAATTTTTAATATGATTATTAAAAAACATACTGTTTCATAAAAACCGCTGATGTATAGTTGCTTATTTATAGATACTTACCAACAAATGAAAAAGGAGACAGTTCTTCATGCAGTTTGAAATTTTGCCTATATTCGTAGCATTCTAGAAAATTCTTCATGAAATATTTGAATCGATAGATACTCAATGCTTCAGGTGTCCAAACATTTAACCATTCTTTAGAAAAGTATTCAATAAATGAATCAAAATAAGAACCGTGCTTTGTTTGACATTCCGTAATCAATCGATTGAAACTTGGTAGAATATAGTCTCTTGGTAAAAGGGACAGAGCCATGAATTTCCGCAGTACTATGTGATTATCAGCATTTTTGACCCTATTCAACTTGACTGCAGCATTTGTTCTTATAGCATTATAGAATATAGTCTGAAAACAGCCATCAATAATTGATAATATTATGATACTAATTACTATTTTTAACAATTTTTTTGTCATTGATGTCCTTACCTGTATTTGATCTAAAAAAGATGGAATGATTTCAATTTTTGGTAAGGCAGCTTTTAATCCGTTTTGTATCGATTCATCATAATCTACTACTGCTAATTTAGGATTGAAATGTGGAAATAAGAGTCTAATAAACTTGAAAAGTATCTGATAACAAAACTCTTCTTCTCCACCCATTAATATCCAAAAGCCTGCTAATGCCTATGAAAACAAAATCGTTAAAAATCAACAAAATACAATTGTGTGTGTAATTGAAATACTTACTTTTTCATATTTTTGAAACATAATTGTTACTAAGTGTGTTCCACATTTTTTAGGAAGTATAGATACCATTCTGTGAACCATAATATGTCTAGCATCACTTATCACATCCAATAAATCATTGTCATACAACACAAGATGCCTATATTGACCATTTTTAATTAATTTGGATGTGATTTTATGAGAACGACTTTTTCCTAACATTACTGTACTGTAAGTACATAAATTTTGATCCTGACTCAATAGAGAAGTGAAATGTTCTACATTATTGATTTCATCTTTGGGTAGGCCATTTCGAGTCTTATTTTTGGATGATCGCTTCATTTTTTTTTTGGAATGATGCTTCACGCGATACGCTTTGAATATTTGAGACAATGATCTGTACTGTTGTCTCAAAATTGTCTCTGGATATCTGAAAAAAATATACAGTTAGTGAAATAATTGTTTATGTATACTACTGTGTTTACTGAATACACGGATATAAATATTTTTCACAAATTGTTGGTTATGCTTTCGAAATATAGAGTTAATACAATACACAAAATACAGAATCATCATTAAACCGCCATTTTTCATAAAATTCATATGCGTGTATGATTTTTCTTATTGTTTACTATTAATTTTTACACACTCTGTGGAAAGCTTTTTGTAACACTGTCTAAAGGTACCAAGTTTTCTTCGAGCAGCTTCTTTCACAGCGATTTTCAGTTGTCGCTTCTGTTCCAATAATATATCTGGAGGATGATTGTGTTCATCAATTACTTCAATTTTATCGTTTTCCCATATGACACGACCCTTGCATTTCAGGTTTGGATCACTCTTTTTTAAGCAATTTAAATAACTGGAGCAACAAAAGGAAGAACAATACAAATATAATAAAGCTTATACTTCATTACAAATAAAACTTTAAAATTTTTCTATGGTCAGATTTTTCTAGAATGTTAATATTATGTAATAAAATTGACAAAAATATACATGAAAATGTATTAATAAATATTTGTAGATATACATGTATAGACATATTGAAAATGACATTGCATACATCATACGCACAATCAACAGTGCAACTGCAAAGGTGTAAAAAACTATGATAAAATCGAAAATTATACAATTGAGGCTTATAATTCTTTAAACTTATTTTAGAGTTCTGATTATTTACAACAGCCATAAAATAATATCGCTTAAGAGCTAGGTTACAATAATGATTTTCAATCGTGCATAAAGCCTTCACAGTGTAAAAAATAATGGAATCTTCTTGCTGAGCAGACGATATCATATTATGTCTTTATAATTAGTCTAATGATGCATTAAGAATTCGTTTGATAACAAAAAGTGCTTAAGTTTTTCTTTACGTACTCACCAACTTTTATTTGTATTATTCTCCTCTTTGTGATCCAAATTATATTCATAACCATTGTAAACTTGAGAAGTATCAATTCCCTTTTTATTCGGCAGTTCGAATTCATCAATCGTTTCCATTATTTTTTATACGTTCTTATCTCAATCTACTCATGATGATTATCTTTAATTTTACGAAACTACTCAGCAGCTGTTTACTATTTTAGTACTTATAAATCTGAATGTCGTCGCCAAATTATTGGAAATGTAAGTTCAGTAAAGTGAGTATAAGTGACCACTGTGTCATGTGACTCGGCAGTCGGCACACTCGCGGACAGGCGACAGCGGGTAAATTCCAAAAGTTTTTTTACTTATGAATCTGGACGAACCAACTTTTGTCTTGAAGGCATCTTATCAAGTCTTTAAGACTTAAATTTGTTTGCCCATGATACTTGTAAAATGCAGGGGCCTAATTCACAAAATTGGTCAAATTCATAGCACCTTGCTTGGCAGCTGAGCATGGTCGATGTTTTTAACTTATATGTAGTATATAGTTGAGCAGTTACTGTCGGTAAAATAGAAGCATTATGAGAACAATATATGTATTAGCATTATGCTTCCATTTTACCGACACTTACTTACATTATATACTTACTTAGGGCTCAGTCCCATGGATGCGCAATAGCGATTGCAGGTCTGCAGGATAGGATTGTCCCCATGAGGCCGCTGCTACATAACAGCAGCGTTCGTCCGCGTTTGCGTGGCGTGGCGTTGGCGGTGGCTTGTCCAACTATAGTGCAAGCAACTGAACTCATCCAATCATAACACGATCAAAAAACAATTTGAGTTGTTACTGGCCCAGGGCCAGGGGTGGTAGTATATAATAACTTTTTCAGCTACTACCGCGGGGGCCGTACTGTGTAACTTTTTCAGCTTCGACATGTGTATGTGGACAAGAAAATTTTTATCTTCAAGACGCCATAAGATACTTTTAAGATGAAAATGGGTTTGCCCAGATACAAATATCAAAGAAAAAAAAGTTACACAGTACGGCTTTTTTTTCTTTTGATCAGGCTTCTGGACAAACAAATTTCCGTCTTAAACACACCGGAAGATGCATTTAAGTCGAAAATAAGTCTGTCAAGACTCTTATGCAGATGAAAAAAAAGTTACATGATACCCATCCCTGAAGGATCTAGGCAAACCAATTTCCGTCTTCTAGACAGCGTGAGATGCGTTTAAGACGAAAATTTGTTTGTCCAGATCTTCTTGCTGAAGATGAAAAAGTTACGTACTACCGCCGGGGACCGTACCATATAACTTTTTTCCACCTTTTCAGCCTATGTTATATCATAGGACGGAAAGTTATATGGTACGGAGTACGGACCCAGGGGCAGGGGGTGGTATCACGTAACTTTTGAGAAGGTTTTTTCGACCGATTTTCGCAGGCCCGCAGCTCAGCACGGAACAGACCTTGTGTACAGACAGGCCCCTTGCCCTTGCCTTGCAGCTTGCAGAAAGCTGGTGCTGTCGTACACACGCATACTGCACCACGCGGCTCGGCCAACATCACCTAAAATTATAGTATTCGACATGGCCGGCAACGAGGAATCGGGCGTCAATGCCCTGGTCTACGATTACCTCCTGAAGAAGGACTCCAGTCTTGCCAAGGTTTTCCAAAAGAAGACGAGCGCCGTAAGTTTATACTCTTTCCCCTCACATTTGTTTGTTTATCGCTACGACCGGTCGCCGCCTCGTGCGTGTTTTTGTGGCCCGCCATTCCTCTCTCTCTCTCCACCACGTGGTGGACTCCAATTAATTATGACTTCTGTTTGCTTATTGTTCATTAAGTTACTTGATTCTTTGTCAATCAACTTTCAAGATCTGAGTGTTTATGAAATGATTTTGTTTGGAGTCCATTATGCGCATTCAATTGTTTTTTCTGCTTGGATTTAGTTTCTCTTTTTTTTTTTTTTTTTTTTTTTTTTTTTTTTTTTTTTTTTTTTTTTTTTT
>JAPYYV010009746.1:0-11742 GCA_030522625.1 Copidosoma aretas | reverse complement strand
TATATCTTACATGGTTCCACTCTAATATATATAGTTATAATTATGTGGTGTAGAGTGCTTGTGTAGAGTTATCCCGTGCAGGCCTGAACCCTTGCCACTCAAAAGGGACACCCACCACACCCAGTGGTAACATGTATGATTGTATGCTAAAGGATACCTATATATAGCACTTTAGCATACAGTTACAACTGGGTGGGTGTCCTTTTTGAGAACGCTGCCCTCGAGACTCGAGACTCGAGAATCTCGAGATGTAAACATGATCGTGCATTTGACGTATCCTCTATGGACGTATCTACTAAAATTAATGAAACATTTTTGTTCTCGGTTCGCCTTTGTCAAGAAATTAAACGCGCAATCGAGTTTCAAAAGAGAATCAGATTCTGTGATCGGTGAATAATTTGTAGTTTCCTTGATTTTATTTCGAGCCCAAGCCACCGGGATGGACATTAAGGTTAAGGTTATTAAAATGTTCGACGAGGAACTCGGCTCCGATTTGGCGAATCTGCAAAACATCGAGCAGATACATGCGAAACTAGAACGCGGCAAGAGCAGAGTTGAACAGTTCGTAAGTTTTATCAAATATAAATTTGCTCTCGCTCTCTCTGTGTACAATAAAAATAAACACCGCTGTCTTCCCAGCTGTCCCTGGCTTCCATGGAAGCACCCTCGAGGATTCAAGAGGCCGTTGAAGAGGTCAACGAGATCGTCGGTAACGTGAACAGGGTAAAGGCCAGCTGTGACTTGTTGCGCGAAGAAATCGAGGAGAGGCTGAAGCAGGAGAGCCGGACCCTGGATCTGCAGGGCATTGTTGACGACGTTTCCTGCCTGGAGAGAGCTTCCTCCTATCTGGAATTTGTCAAGTTTGTCGAGGATATTAGGTACGCACGCGTCTTAAAAGCAGTTTGGTCGTTAAAATTCATGATACGTTCTTCGTTGTTCTTCGTAGTGCAGAGTTGGAAATTTCGTTGATGTCGGGGAACGATGAGGCCTGTATCTCGTCGTACGTCATTTTGAAGGAAACATGTCAGAACCTGGAAAGCTCGTCGTGCGCTAATTTAAAAAATTACCTACAAAATACATTAAACTACTGGTATGACGAGATAAAGAATAAGTTCGCAGGGTGAGTTATTGGAGTTTGTTGAATACTTCTGCGATTTGCAGAATTTTTTGATTCATGACAGTTTTATTTCCAACTCAGAGAGTATGATGAAGTATTAAAAACTGTTAAGTGGCCTTTTTGCGGGCCTAATGCTCACGCAGCTGGCACCCAAAGCTCGGAATCTCTCGCGAGATTCAAGATACTGACAGAACATTTGTTCAACTTGCAGTTGCCGTATCCTTTTTACTACTAATTCTGTGCTCCATTCGAATCCATTGATATCAATATGATACGACCTTACAAAAACACTGCAGGAATAAGATGATAAAAGAAAAACCTTCAGGTATATCTGCCAACTTTGTTCCAGTATGCTTGCCAGTTTCTTTGCTTGTCAAACCACTGAGACAGAGATTCTTCTTTCACTTTACTGGCAACAGAAAAACCAATAGAGTAGATAAGCCAGAATGGTTTTTTACTCAAACTTTGAATTACATTAAGGACCACATAGAGTGGGTTGACCTGATTGTACAACCAATAGCCTGTACGGCAGGATTTTCGAGAACAAAAGTTAAAATTGAATTTATGAGGGAAATGGTACGAATGGCTGTTGAAAAATTAAATGCAGAACTTGAAGTTGTGCAATTCGACGATTTCTTGTTTGCCCATATTGTTGACGAGGCGCTTGGCTTTGAAAATGAGCTCAGAGATTCTTACAAATATCCGCCATCGGAGCCGGCTGCGGTTTTTGTACTGACTCAAGCACAAATTTTCATCAAGTGGATAACAATGGAAAAGAAATGTAAGTTGCGTAGGACGAATTTATCTTGGATAATATATTTATATAATTTTAGATGCTACTGAAAAAATGGATGCCATCTTGAGTTCTGAAACAGCTTGGTTGAAATTACCGGGATTAGAGAGAGACGATTTAAAAATAACCATATGCACAGATGCATTTCTTACTCTTCTAAACATAATATCAGACAGATATGGACTTTTGCCCCAACCAGGGCACAGGTATCAATGATTTTATTAAATTTTGTATAAATCAAGTAAACTACATAGATGTAAACTTAAAGCATTAATTTTCGGCAGACTGCAGTTTTTGGATTTGCAGCTAGAGTTGATTGATGATTGGAGAGTGCGTTTATTGCAATTGCTCCACGAAGATTACAGAGATCCCTTATCTTCTCTTAAACCATTGATTTTAAATGCTATTTATTATGTTGACACTGTGCTTCAAGATTGGGGAGTTACTCTGGTAAGAAATAATTGTGATTCATTGTACAATCGGTGAATGAGAAATGTATGAAAATGTTGCGCAGAAATGTTTGTTTTCAGCCTTTTTTAAAACTCCAATTTTTTAAAAAACAATGTGAAGATGCCGAAACATCGATTCTTGAAAAGTCAATCTCAAACTTGTCAGTAGAAGAGAAAGAAAATGATGGGACTGTTTTTGATGAGGCTATCAGCTTGCTTCAGCGGATCCAAAAAAAACTTATGACAGAAATCGGCGATTTCTTATTCATGGAGATAAAATCGAAGAGTAAACCATACTGCAATGACAAGTAATGTTCTATAAATTTATACATTGTCATTTATGGAAATTTTATTTATACTTGGAAATATTTTTGTAGATGGTTCGCGATGCCACCACATAAAGATTTTCTGCCTTCATTGACTATAAGTGCATGTCCAATGTTTCAAGAAATAGCTAATCGCTTGCGAGCTCTTCAAAACGCTCTCGCGCGGCCATTGTTTGAACAGTCGTGGATGAATTTGGCCCTATGCTTGGATAAAGTAATTTTTTGTGTTTTTGTTTTATTATTTTTGTATTAAAGCTTTTATGTTAAACTTTTCACTTTTGTGTACAGCTATTGTTCGAAGAGCTTGTCTTGCAAAATAAATTCAATGATGGTGGAGCTGCTCAATTTCAGTATGATATCAAGAGAAACTTGTTTCCACTCTTTGGTTTGTACACCAAAAAACCGGAATCGTACTTTCCTCTGTATGTATCAACTATACTTCTTACAAAATTCAATTGTTAAAATACAAATTTATTATGTGATTTTTTAATCTCATTAGGATTGGAGAATCTTGTATCTTATTAAATATGTTACTTGGCTCAATGATGCTGTTGTTAGAAACTTTAGGAACTGATGAAGAAGATGTGAAAAAAGATGTTCTGGCAGATGTTAATATTCACCAACTGTCCTCACAATTGGCAATCAGAGTGCTTAGGACCAGAATGGACATAAGTACCAGTTGACAAAGACTGACGTCGTTGGAGATAGATTAAATTTTTTTTACGATTACAAGATATTTTTTATAATAAATACTTAAATTCCAAATTTATTAAGCTAATGTATGTTTACATTTAGTTGACAGAAAATTTTCTCTTCACTCAACAAATCAAATTTATATTGCCATTGTCAGCTCCCAGCAGTAATAATCTGTTTAGCGGTAGAAGTGCCATAGCAGTTAGCACTCCTTTGAAGGCGTCCTGCCGAAGTTTGGAAAAAAAATACGCTCCCGAAGCTTCTGCTACCGAATGCACGCCGATTCGATTTGCCGTTGTTCCCGATATAAGCTGTTGCTCGTATACAGCTGTGCAGTGTATTGGTTCTGTTACTCCTCTATGAAATATAACAAGTCATTCATATAATTATGATTAAACTTCACTAGAAGTTCGTTTAATCATCAAATAGATATTACAATACTCTCAACAGTTATGAATAGACGTGTGTTCCAACTTACTTCAAATAAAACTTTAATTTCCCATCCGTTGCGCTCCATGCAGCAATAGTTTGATCGAGAGATGAGCTGATTATTGTAGTTTCGTTTAATACTTCTAATTGCAGTATCTAGGAATCAACAATATGCAATCAATTTTTTTTGTTATTCTGATACTTTAAATTGTTTCCTTACCTCGCACTCATGGCCTTTCCAAGATGCAATTATCAATCCAGTGCGAATATCTAGTATTGTCAGGAAACCAGAGGCTTGACCCAGAGCTACCCACTGACCACTAGGAGCAACAGCTATACATCTTATCAGCCCAGTGGGGTTCATAGATACCTGCAGGAAACGTTATTTTTACAAATTTTTGCCATTCAAACACATCGGTCGTTACATATTATAACATAGGTGCAAATTCAAACCTTCATTTCGTTGACATACTGGAACGTTCGGCAATCAATAACTCTCAACGTTATGTCTGCCGTGGCGGCCAGAATCGTCGTGGAAGGAGCTGGACTAGCTACCAATACATTGACGGGAGTAGGCCTTGGGGACTCGGGACAGCCGAGGTACGAGCCCATAAACGGATCCCAGCAGTGCACGGCTCCGTCGCACGTCACGGCGTACCGAAGTGATTCCAAGAAGGTCATTGCGAGAATTGATTTTTTGTGCCCACTGTATGTGTACTGGCAAGAAGAGACGACGCTACCATCTCCCTGAAATTGTACGATGCCATTTCAATTTCAATATTAACTGACTTTTTGTTTATAAAATAAGTGTAGGCGATGTACCTGACTTCTCAAACTCCACAGTTTGACGGTACGGTCACGAGCACCGCTCATAAAGCTGTTCTCGTTATCCAGAACGTACAAGCACCTGACGCTGTTGGTGTGTCCGGAGAAACTTTGAAGTTTGATTTGCTTGACGTTGAATTTCGTGTCCTTGTCGGATCTGCCGATCTCGTGTTCCCAGTACGCCAACCAATTTCTTCTGAGCTGTCGCCCTGCCGATGAAAAGGGACTTGACTCTTTGGCTGTCGAAGATTCGCTTTCAGCTCCTTGAGATCGACTCCTTATGAAATCCTTAATTTTATGAATATAATTAGAAACAATTCGGAAATTTTTCTCTTACTAGTTCACTTTAACAATGACGCACCTTGATTTTTATTTTATTGCTGATGGTGGATACTTTTCCGAAACCTTTAGCGTTGCAGTCTAAAAACTTTTTGTTTTCTGAAGCTGAAAGATTAATATCTCGATGATGGATTGATATTTGAGTTGCTTATAGTGTGAAATCAGAACTTACGAGTGTTGGATGATACAGGAAATAGCAGTTCTTGTTCGAATTCGTGAAAGAGATCACGAATTAGTTGGTGATTTTTTATAAGTTCGTCCATAATTTCGTCACTCAGGAGACGGTAAAAGGCCGCGTAAGCTTTGTGAGCGAGTGAAGCTGAGAAAACTTCTTTCAATTCTTCGAAAGCCTGTTGACACGGAGTCATAAAAATATAAAGTCGAATACAAAGCCCGGATCAGAGAATTTATTTACCGTTAAAAATGTACGTCGGAGTACCTTATGTTTTTTAAAATCCGAACTACTTGTGTCTTCCGTTGTAGAAGGTGAAAAAGACGCGTTAGTCGACAAATCATTACCTGATTTGGACTGCAAACTGGAAAGTAAAATTATAATTTATAAATTTTCATCAAAATTGAATGTTTGTTCATCGTAAAGTCGGATGAACACAACTTACTTTGGAGTATTATTTTCTTTGGGAGTATTCGATACATCTTCCTCATTTTTATCACATTTTTCGCTATTAAAAACTTTCTCGAAAGACATGAAAAATCTCTGAATGGGAACTGTCAAGTGATTTTTCGCCATAACATTTCCCAAACGAATTATTAAGATAAATAACGTTTCGAGATATTTATTAGCCAAAACAAATCGAGCCATTGCTCCGTTGGGGAATGAAAATTTACTCGTCGATAGAATTCGAACTGTCGGAAGTAATATGGACTTAACTATAACTTCCTATAACATTAATGTTAATGTTTTTTTTTTTCATCTGAGATCGAATTCGGTTGTATTGTAATACGTAAAGAAAAAAAAAATTAAAAGCACCTGAACAACGTCCATCAACGATGTGTCATTTAAATACGGAATCACATGGATAAGCAAGATAAGACACGAGACTAGTCCACCTTCTAAACTCGGAGTTAGCTTGCGTTTGCACTGCGCTACTAATTCCGTCATGTGGGAAAGATACTGCGAAATAATAGTTTGTTCTCCGTACAAGCCTGTATAAAAATATGCCATATCAAAACAAGTACCAAAATAAAATCAACTAAAAAAAAAAAAAAAAAATTCTTACCGACTATAGCACTGAGGCACTCCAGTACTTTGACAGTATTCACATCGCCCGACAGTTTAAGCCTGTTGGCTTCGAGATCGTCAATCTTTTCAGCAGCACTGGCAGGCGTAAAGTTGTCGACAACCGGTGTCAAATTTTCGCGTCCAAAGTAGCAGAGAGTCAGCATCCTCAGTAGATTGCGCGAAAGGTACCGAGAAGTGAGCACGGGGCCGAGTCTGTGTGACAGCCAGATGACTGATTCGGCGCTCATTTCGGAGGCCGTGCACTCGCTGTAGGTGAATCGCCGAGGCGCCCGGTGCTCTTCATCGTCTTTTTTGCTTGCTGTAGCATTTTCTTTTTGTACGTAAACGAACGATAATTCTAGCTGAGTCAAACTGCTGCCTTCGTCCTGAATCGCGCTAGCTTCGCACTTTGAGGGATTGATTGACTCGGTGTACGAGCCAGGAAATACCAGGTCCGCGCTCTTCGTCGTGCTTCCTACCTTGCAGCATATGCTATTTAATTCCGGCATGGATTTACCGGATGTTACGTCCAAGGTCTTTGGTATGGGGATCGTAGGTGATTTGGCACTGCTCGAAAAGAGCACCGTGGCCTCGTTCGAGAAGTCTTCGAGTTCGAGATTAAAATCGAAATTGAGACTGTGAGGAGTCTCAACGCTAGGGGATGGTGTGACGACGTCCTCTGTTTCCATCATGAAAACATCTGAGAACGATTATTGAAGTAAATATGATAAAATAAGTTGTTTGCAGAAAAGAAGAAAATCTTACCGTCGTTTTCAGAAGCGCCATCGCTTTTTGTACTTGTTTCGGCTTTACATTCATTGGAAATTAAAAGTACATTATCTGACTCTACCGAAGAGTCTTCATCTAGAGGGGAAAGTATGTTGTCCACATCGCTAGTACTACCAGTTAAATCACAGTTTCTGAAAAGAATATTCACATGAAAAAATGTATATACGAGTTGATTGTTGTTAAAATTAACTCACTTTAAAATTCCTGCTTTATCAATATTTAAATTTGACGAGCCTAATAAATGATTTCTGTAACCACCTACAGCCTCTACCAGAGGAGTTATGAAATTCTCCAGAAAGCACTTCAAGCCAAGACGGACCATTAATTTCAGTAAAAAACTTCTATGGTATAATCTGACGGTCTTGAATTTCGTTACCAAGTTTCCAGGCAACGTAGTCGCAAAAGACAACTTATCCATAAGAGAACCTCTATCATAAAGATTCATAATGGGTATCAAAAATACTCTTGCAGTTTCCCTTGGACCAATCGCTCTAAATTGAAAAATAAGTTTAAAAAAAATACACATCAAGTTGTTGAACTAAATACAGAATATAATCATACCTTGCAATAGGATCAAACAGGTGCCAGGCAGCAAGAACAGCGCTCAGTGGCTGTTCAAATATCTCCTTGACGTGAGGCACAATCAACTGGATACTCGTCTCTGTGGCTATTCCAGTTTGCGGAATTAGCTTCTCAAGCTCATTGGCGATCGCTTTGACCTTGCACTCATTTATTTTGCACAAAAATATGACTTTTGTTTTTTCAAGATTACCGTCGTCCTCGAGACTCTGCGTCACTTGATCCAACTCACGACACAAATTATTGTAGTCCTGAATCATTTCGACGACTCCATATAGATACTGTAAATATTTCGAGGAGGGAAACAGTAGGCCAGTCATGATAGGCTGAAGAATTTGATGCGCAGAAGGTGGTGGTAATCCCATGTACGTAATCGTTGGGTACCTACAAACGTTGGCATTCGCTTGATCCAATGATGCTGAGACAACATAATTGAAGTGCATAAATAAATTATTTTAAAGGATAACTTTTTTGAAAGTTGGTGAAGAAATACTTGTATTTTAAACACTCACCATTGACATCATTTGCTTCTGTAAAATCAATGTTGTAACTTTTTGGCAAAGCATCCAGCCTCAGTAGGAGCATCACCGCGTTTAGCACGCACTTTGGCAGCACGTTTGGTGAAATTTTAATCACGTTCAGACTGGCGCTCAACCGATTTTCAAACGAGCCCTTATCAACCTTCCATATTGCCCGAAACTTTTCAGCAAGGAATATCTCGACGATCAGACAGCCCAGTATCTGTTGCTCCTTCACCCTAGCCGCGGCCAATACTTGCCTCTGACTGTTCATCCCATCAGTAGACGACATTCTCGGCTGATAGACATCGTGGCTGACTCTGTTGATGAAGGCGTGTGTCGTCTCGACCTGAATTAAAGCCGCGGCAGGGTTGAAGTCCTTTGGGAGAAAAATCGGCTGCTCGTTGGGCTTCTCCTTGGCAGACCTCTCCTGGTCGTCCACGAGAGGCAGAGAGCTACGCGATCTGCTGAGCAACCGGCCGAAGGTCAATGGAGAAGCCCTTGTAGTGTTCGATGACGTTGCGCCTGCCGCGTGCAAAAGTTCCTCTTCCTCGTCGCCGGAATTACGGTGAGGCTGCTGCTGCTGCTCCGACTCGGCAGATCTGCTGATAAACTCGTCACTGCCCATCAATCTGATGCTGTACTCGTCTGTAGAGAGGCTGCGCAGCCGAGGAGGGATTTTATTCCAGTAAGGAGATTGGACGATTTTCTGGGGATGCGGACTGGTAAAGAGCTGCACAACCCCGCTGTTGGAGAGGTTCGTGTGGTTGTCCACTAGGTGCAAGCAAACGTTTTTCGACTTGACCGCAGCTGAACCTGAAAGTCTAAATTGTATTTTTTAGTTCATTGTTCATTAGTTTACTTTTGTCTCGTTAAAATAGAATCGTACTTGTAGCCAAAAGTTAAGTCAATCCACTGATGCAGTCTTTCGGAGACGTAAGAACTTTCCAAGGCTTCCCGGTGTTTTTCGATAAAATCTTCCGGCGATGTTGTCCAGCTTGGGATTTCCAAATCAGGTAAATCCTCGTGAATAGACTGAAACATTTCAAAAATACGTGTGTTGAAAAGTAATGTAAACCCAATCCAACAACAAAGATTCTTTTGGCCTACTTTAAAAACACTGGGATCTGTAAAAAATTGTGGTATGCATTCATCTGGAGTCCAGTCATATAATCTTTGAATCGATGCGGGATATTCCCCTGGTACCCACAAGGGTCTAACATGCTTACACAAAATCGATCTTGAGTAACGTCTTGACAGATAAACGTAGTAAGTTATAGCTGATAGTACGTCAGAAACGTGATAGCCAACCTAAAGAACGTTGTGTTAAATTAACAGTTGTTAAATATTCAGGTTTTTTAAGACGTGTTGAAATATTCACTTAAATTACCCCAGTAGTTTCAGACTCGAATGTCAGATCGAGCTGCCTGTCACCTTTGTTCAATCTGAATTTCGATTTTGTAAAATCTCTCCAGTTGCCGCCACATCTCGAAGTGAAATCCGTCACCCACGGCATGACGTGATGACAGCTGGGATCACCATACCTCCTGCCAGCTAAATCGTTCAGAGCCGTCAGATAATCAAAATTGCTCAATCTACCGTGCACCCACATCTCACAAAGTGCGCTAATACTTAAATTCTTATCGCTTTTTGTACTAGGTTTCCCCTCAACTTTACTACTCTCACTTTCACTTGATTGTTGAATTAAATAAATATTATCCTCTAAATTTGGTAGAACCTAGAAACAAATGTAGTGAATGAATAACTTACGTAATTCATTATCACTGTGCCAAAATTCTTAAAAATGTTTTCCTTCAAACCTGTATGTTGAGATTATTCATAACTAACACATCACTAAGAGTAACTTCACCCAATAATAAACCACAATCGTGCAAATCTCTAGATAGCCTAAGTAGCTGGAATGTAAGAAAAAGGGGTTTTGCATAACTTGCTGATATTGCAGAAGGACTGTATGTTACACACCTGAAACATTTTTGTGTAAGACAGTATTGTAGCCAAGAAAAGAAAATCCTCAAATTTCAAAAATCAAACTCACTCTCTTAGAGAATATTTCGCCGTCTGCTCATGAAATATTACAAATGCAGACTTTGTTTCCACTGTCAAAATAGCAGTCAATAAATTACAATGATTCTTACTATTTGCAGGAGCTTTCACAAGTGTTACATTATTATCTTGGTACTGAATTATGGTACAGCCATACATACGCGTTATGATTTCCCTTACTAGTTCAACATAATTTGTACATCCTACTACACTTATTTGCTCCTTATGATCTGACGTGGTCCAAGGAGCTGTAAAAAATGTTTAATGTTTACGTTCCAATGAAATATCGCTTGTTAAATTAAATTTTGAAACGGACGTAATTCAATGAGAAATTACCATAATATCGTTTATAAAAGTCTTTCCACAAATTTTGGTAATTAGTCTTTGCCACGTAATGTAATACTTGAGAGAATGTCAACCCCGTTTCTGCTTTTGAACTGGTCAAAGAACATCTTTCTCTGGGAAGTGCAAAAGCGCTTCCATTTTTTTTTTTGTAAACCTGAGTGAAAAATATAAATTTATATTTTACGGATGAAGTGAAACTTTCGAAAAAAATAGTGTTACCAATCATATCATACCTTGATGTAAACTTTAGACCAGCCAGAGCCCAATTCTGCCAACGAAGGTTGAGCAGCTATTTCATCAGGATTGAATTGCTCGTGCTTTATAAAATCGACAGGATTGAGATTTAAAAAGCTAGCCAGCCACTGTTTGTTCACAGTGGCGCAAATCTTCTCCTCCGTCCATATCAAATATTTTTCTGGGATTTTCAGTTCATTTTTCAGTATATTCATGCTTGGAATGTGTTCTTTCATGTTTGCAACTCAAGTACGCTAGCACGAATTGGTCTGTCGGAGAGGTAAATATAAAATTTGCTTTCATTATCTATAACAAAACTACAGACACAAATTAACAAACAAAATCCATTTTGTCAACAAATGAGCTTATTGCACTTTGGAAGCCCATATAATGTAAACTTTTTATTGTCTAATGAAGCATTTGTTCCGCCTGCAATAACAACAGCACTTGTCATCTGTCAAACTGCCCGTTTTTCTGAGATGAGTCATTCTATGTAACTTATAAGCGATTGATGATGCATGAATTATATGCATCACAAATACTATAAAGGTAATATTTGTGGTAACTTTGTAGAGACATTTGTGACCTTTTTCATAAAGTTTGTTTACTTATGGTTTTTTTATTTGATGTGCGAGCACTGCAAGCTGCGCTGCGTGATGCAGAATTGTAGTATATATATATGTATATGAATACGAAATCTCCCCCCAAATAAATTGTAATGTATATAATAAAGAACAGGATGATCGGGTCAGGTAAAACCCGTAAAACACTAAATAATTAAGTGGAAAAAAGCCAAAAGGCACAAAAAACCCATCTATATATATATATATATATATATAGCCTGCGTATACTGGTAGTATTTGATCTGATTTGATGGCCTTGGGTCTCATTAGGAACAGAGAATATTCGCGATGGGAAGCAAGCTTGTGCGCCCTCTGGTAGAGTAAACATGAACCCTAGCAGAGCGAGAAATATCAGGTGATTCAATGGGTGAATCAGTTA
>JAPYYV010009745.1:0-11743 GCA_030522625.1 Copidosoma aretas | reverse complement strand
CTTACAAGCTCTGTATACCGCTTAGGCTACACAGGAACATCGAGCTTTGCTCTGTGAGTCCTTAGCCGTATGAATAAATAAACTCTAAACTCTAAACTCCTTCTTTATCCCCAAGTCTCCGTTCCGTATGAGCAACCTGATTGTATTATTGGAACCATGAGAAATAATCCTCAATTCAAACTGTTCACTATCTCTCTTTTTTAGAGTCCCAAACTGCGTCGACAGCTTTTTGTATTCTACCGATTGTTTTTTTTTCGGTGCCACAAGAAGAAATTTTTTGTTAAGAACCACACTTATAGGTCCTAATACTCGTTTAAAACTCAAAATACCTTTCCTTCTTATTTAAACAGATATTTTTCTTTCCCTTCTCCATCACTTACAATTGAGTTTTTTTTAATTCTTCCAGCCTATTATTTGTACGATATTTGTCTTTAAACATCTGCTTTGTGTGTTCAGAATGCTCCACGCGTGTCGTAATTACAACAGTTTTGTATCTTTACTGTTTAGATATTAATCCTCTGACTTCCTTCAGGTACAAAAATAAGTGTATTTTCATGTGCTTCTCTCCTATCCTTGCATTAAAGTCGCCAGCTGTTATAATTTTATCTCCGCTTTCAACTCCCAGTTCATTTCAACATTTTATTTTTCTAATCATCTAATTAAAAAAATTTTCGTTATCATAAACCGTAAATATTCTTATATTCTTATCTGTGTTTGTATTTGTGCCCTTGAGTATATTTCTAATACTTATACCATATTTTCATTTATTATTTGCAATTCGATTAGTTTTTTGTCAACTTCTAATAAAATACGCCGCTTGTCCTCCCCTTTTTATTTTCTCTGACTGCGGCTTTTTCTGTTCATACAAAATTTTTACTTGATCTATACAAACACCATTTTTTATTATCTTTTTCTATCCACATATCTTGAATAAGTACTAAATCGACATCATTTACAAGAATTTCTGCTAAAATTAAATGATTAAAACCTGCTACATTCAGGATACGATTTTAATCGTATCCCTTGGCGCTTACCTATACCTATATCTCTCACATAGTCTTCTCACTGATGATGCACTTCGTCTTCTTAGTCTGCTACCTTGCATGTGCGATGTTGCTGCTTGCCCCTGAGTTGATGCCAATTATACCATACTCTGATATAGCTTTACTGACAGTCCTTTGCTTGTTTCCTTCTCTTGGATACCTTTTAGCCAGTCCATTGCTGCTTTTACTGTTTCTGTATGATCATTTTTTACTTTTGCACTAATGTTAACAAGCCTTTTTTTTAGATAGTACTTTACCATCCATAGATTCTCATTATGTAGAAGCTTGAATATTCTGCATCGTAGTGATGGTTAACGTAACTTATTGGAGCACCTGATTTTGAATTACCTATAGTGTAATTGAAAGCAAATGGTATCGAGGCTCCACGGAAGAAAGATAAAACTTGGCATTTTAAAACGTTGACAAGGAGCCCGTTTGGGGTGGACCATTGATTTTATGCATTAAGATCTTATCGTATGTGCGTAGTTCGATCGTGGTTGCTTGGTATAGAGTATAATTGAATATCGTCTGCATATATCGGTCTATAATTTTTTATATCAGATTCAATTTCTTTTTTTAGTATTGGAAAAACAGATAATGTTTTCCAAGCGGAAGGAAAGTAACCTTTACTGAGGAAGCGATTAAACCGATGCAAGATGGGCTTACTTAATATAGGCCAGCATTTCTCTAGAAAGTAATAAGGCACACTGTCAGGACCAGAGCTGACTAATTCCCAAAATGATAGAAAGCCACACTTTAGGTACAGTAATGACGCAAGTAGTACAGTAAACGGGGGCAGCATGGTGCTAGCTCTCTTGCAAAAAATCGTATGTATGACTAGATTTCGAAAATCATGTACACAAATGCCTTTTCAAACAGATTTGCACTTTAAGGTCCATAGACGGATCTGAAATTATCAAGAGGCATTATATTAGGGAATTTGCTAGTGGCTTTATTAACATTTATGATTTCCAAAACTGCCATTAACACCATTTTCGATTTCAGAGATATAGTTCTTGTACAGTAAGCGTGATATATGTAAGCAAAGAGATCTTAATCTTTTAAATTCAATGTAAACGAGATTATTCCCCGTTCTACGCCACGTACAATGTAAAGTCTTTTTTTGTATAATTAGTTCAATTACCTCTGAAGTGTGCCCAGAAGGAAACCGACTGAAAGAGCGACCACGAAGGGGAATGTGTGTTTTGAGTTGATCACTGAGAACGGAATAAAAATAATTTACGCTAGTTTTGATACCGTCTCCCATGGTTACAACTTTCCATGCATTTGTCTCAAGGGCTAGATTTGGATTGGTATAATTTGCTTTATAAAAGTTTCTGTATTAAAAATTATTTAATTCACTTTGAATAACACTAGACCCTTTGCACCTGTACAAACAGCAAACATAATGTTTGTAACAGGGCAGACGAGATTCATGGAGTGGCATAAGGTGGACGGCTGTCAAAGAAGCAAATAGGAGGTCCAGTGAGTAGGCAATATTGCGAAAAAATTGTTGTAGATTAAAGAAATATGCTGTATTTAATAGGGTGTAGGTATTGGTGACTTTATCCGGTGCAAGGCAGCGTTCTTATAAGTAATAAAATTCAAGCACGTGGAATTTGAATTGGCTATATGGGCAAACCCGCAAAAACCGAGTACCCTAAATCCCAAGCTTTTTAACCCAGTAACCCGGGGGACAAAGAGTTAATGATAGAATAAGTATATGAATTATTGATTGAATAACAACAAAAGCTGAATCCAAAGCTCCTTAACCCTGTAACCCGGGAGAAAGAAAGTTAATAATATATAAGGTCAATAAGTTATTACAAGAGTAACAACACAACCCAAATTACACGCTTTTTAACCTAGTTACCGAGGGGACAGCAAGTTAATAATATAATAAGTAAATAAATTATTACAAGAATAACAACATAACCTCAATCCCAAGCTTTTTAACCCAGTAACCCAGGGGACAGCGAGTTCATAATATATTAGGTAAATAAATTATTACAAGAATAAGAAAATTACTTAAATTCAAATTTGACTCGAGTGATGGCAGCATTTTTAGTAAACTATGACTCTAATGGTTTCGCCATCCAAGAAGCGCTACGGCGACGCTCTCATACAACAGTACAGCACCCGACCATAACAGCGCCACATTGTCCCCCGGATTACTGCGTTAAAAAGCTTGGGATTTAGGGTACTGGGTTTTTGCGCTTTTGCCCATATAGCCAATTCAAATTCCGCGCGCTTGAATTCTATCACTTATGAGAACGTTGGTGCCAGGTAATCCAAGAAAGATAGCGTAGACGTATGATTCCAGTTTAGATGGGATGAATACAAGTTTTCACAGTCAATAATATCATTGTGTCAAAACGCCGTGTTACAATTTTGAATATAGATGTGGAAGCCTGGGTCAGTCTTTATGCGTTTTTTGGAGCTCCTTCGTTTTGAATTGAAGATTTTTAAACAGCTTTAGGTATACCTTGTATATATTTCAACATGTAGAGCCTATTTGGATTTTTTTCATTGTTTATCCTGATCGTGATACGTAGTTATTTAAGATGATCACGCTGATACGTCGTTTGATCAGAAGCAACGAATATACTCTTGGGAAGCTTATAGTTGTACCAAGAACTCGTATAACCTCACATTTAGATGCTATTTTGACAAGAAACGGTCGGGTTTTACCTTCAGCATATTTGCCTAATCATGATATTGACAGTCTGGAAAGGTGAATATATTGTTTGGGAGCAAGACTTGTTGAAATCCTTAAAGAATCTGAGTGGGCACCCGGCTGATTAAAAGTGTCTCAAATACCAAATATTAGTAGATTTTAGCTCCTTAAAATCCTGTCTTGTATCTTTTTGGTATTGTTTTTAATTGTCGGGAGATAAGTGATTTGAGATTCTAGTGTTGGAATTTCAGGTCAATCTTATCGATTTCAGCATAAGTAGCATCGAGTTGTACAGCAGAGGATTGAAATTCTGTTATTGCATGTAGAAATATGGTGTTATCTCCAGCAATGGTGATTTTTACAGGGATATGCAAAGAGAGTAGTCACGTTTTTCAATACAAGTACTTTCTGCTCGGACGCAGACACCATAGTGCAGGTTGACGTAGCATTGAATACATCTCAGTAGCAGGTGCAGAAGGTGATAGTCGAAGAGGCATTGAAGCTGGAGTTACAGGACACACATGTGGACATTTTAGGTTGGGAGTGCAGCAACTCGTGCATACAGGCAGTAGTTAGCAAACACCTGGTGATTTGAGGTAGTAGAGCACTACGAGCAGCAGAATCGGGTGCAAAAAAAGTGTTCCAAACTATAAAATGCAAAACAATATCGATAAATATTATGAAGAAGTAAACAAAACAAAGGAGCGAAGACAGAGCCATGCGTATGCTAAGAGCACCACCTTCTTGATATATATACATCACTTACAGGGTTTCAATGATGTGCTGTTATATACCTACAATAAATTGTAACCAAGATTTTAATTGTATCAATCTTTATTTGTAAATTATCGATTCTAAAAAATCGACTTTTTCAAAAAAAGTACATTTCTTAAGATAATTGGTATCTTAAACTTGTTTTAACGTTGTTTAAAAATATGTTTTTTAAAAAAATAAAAAGTATCATAAAATATTTAAGAAAATAAAGTAGACAATGTAATGTATTTGAGCATGACTTCTTGTTAGATATTACAAATTATCCAATAAAGAGTCATGCTCAGATACACTACATTGTCTACTTCCATATTAAGAATAAGTTTATGAGCAAAAGTTGGGAGTTTCTTCATTGGAACATGATCTATTTATATTATTCTGGAATTCAAGTTTTTTGATATTATTAACAAACTTTGTTTTAAATACATTTATTAATAAGAAATAAGAAAATTTTGTACAAAAATTTCTTAGAAGATGGTTTGGGCCATTAAGGTAGTTATTTTCCAATGTACAGGTATAGATAGGAAAATTTATATCCTTTTATAAAATAGCCTTTCATCATTTTCATATTAATATGTGATACTGGAAGATATACAAGGTTTATCGTAAATTATTTTCAAATCTTTCCCTTATCTATTGATGGAGCTATCGCATATGTAAGAAAAATATCAGTTTTTGTATCCGAAAATTTTCCTTAATTATCCGATTTGTCGTATTATTCGTTGAAAATTCATTTGTTTATTAAAATCTAGAAAAATATTATAAAAAAATGCATTTTTAACAATACATACGACTTTTTTTAGCAAATCGAAAATAGTGAGTTTGTAGGTATTTTACTGAAGAAAAAAAATAGCTTTTGTTTATGACAATCGGATTATTATTGAAAAATTGTTGATACACAAACTAATGTTTTTTTTTTATTTACGCGATAGGTCACATAATAAATTACGAAAAAATTTGAAAAAAAATACAATGTATCTTGAATATCTACTAGTATCACATATTAATAGAAAAATGATTGAATGCCATTTTATTCAGCGATATATCTTTTCTTATGTAAACTTATATATTGGGAAACAACTACTTTAACTTGGCAGCGGCTCTTTCATGTGTGCTATATTTTTCTATTTAACTGTTGTAAAGCTTTATAAAATAATCTCGTTTTAAAAAATTTCATAATCCGACAATTTTCTTTATATTATTTACAATTTATTACTTTCGATTTATATCATATATGTGAGAGAAACTTATGGTTGTTTGATTTGTTTATTTTTGGTTTGTATACATTTTGTAAATTTGAAGGATCAATCCTGCAAATACTATTTTACATAGTGCTATAATTTGATACCATAATCGTTACGAAATTTCTAAATATCAAAAATTTTTATATATTAGGACTGATTTTATGGTGAATTTTACATTATTTTTAGTTTTTAATGATAGTGGTTAGTTTAATAATTTAGTGAAAACTTTGAACGAACAAATACTTGTCTTGAAATCAAATAGAAAACCGAATCAGATTAAAAATCTCCGAGAATTCTGGAACTGTAATTAAAATTAATTGGTATTTATATGCATATAAAACCTGGCTAGGTATTTAATATTTATTACACAACCTTTTTAACAATAAACTTACAATTACTTATCCAACACTTATTTTTAATGACAATCTTCTGATACAAAGACTAAAACATTATTATTTATGATGTATATATTTTTGTATACAATACAAACAATTGATCCATACAATTTAAATACATTATTACACATAAAAATAAAACACAAATATGCAGTAATACTTATGTTTTTCGGAATTACTGATGCAATGACTAACATTTTTAAAATAAACTTAAACTATCATCGTCTTTCTGGCTTTTCTTTGGATTCTAAATTTTCAAAGCTAGTTTTACTTCTTAAAAAATTCGAGAAAAGTTCATAAAGTATTAAACGTGTGATCTGTTAGGTGCAATCTGTTGTTCAAAAGTAAGCTGTTTGAGTAAACATACGCAAACTACTAGTTTGTAGGGCATACGATTACAAATTGTTAAGAATAAATAACAAGCGGGGCAAATTAAATGAATCAGAAGAAATCAATCAAAGTATATTACAATGGATCTATTACAATTTTATGTCGTACAACAAATAACAGTTCTTTCGTATACACTTGTATTCATAGGACAACAGTACAATCATACATTACAATTTTGATCGTAAATGTACTTTTTATATTAAAAATTTGCGATTTATTTGTCGATATACCTAAAATAATAGTTGGGCTATTTAAAATTAGAGTTTTTTTGATATATGAATGGCAAAATTATGATATATATTATTTTTAATTGATCTAATTATTTAATACTGAATTGTTTTTCTTGAATTTACAAAAAATCAATTAATTTAATGGTTGAATACAAATAATTATACGACATGACAAAATTATACATCGACAAGAAATACTTAATTAACTTATTAAATACGAATGATTAACGTCCTCCATGGTGGTTTAATCAATGTATGTTAATCAGCGATCAGTCGGAGACAAAAGAAATAATAATAATTCTACGAATTATAACTTATAACTGTTTTTATTGAGCAACGTTTCGCTGGCTTGGTGTGCTAGCCTCATCAGGCTATAAATTTACAAATAATATATTCAACACTTAAAAAAAATGACTAACAGAATAAAAGTGCTGTATGATAACAACGATTTTAAGTTGACATTCACCTCAGAGTAGTAAAAAGACAATTATAAACAATGCATTTGAATAAAATTAAATTTTGTCAGACAACTGGAAAGAGGTATTTCCAACATTGATAATTGTCGACTACTGACGAAAAGACCAAAGGTAAGATTATATATGGTATATGTACAATATCAAAAGTAGAATCATCGAAGGCTATTGAACTCTAAATTTTCGTAGAAGCGAAAATGGAAACAAAAATAGAGGATTAATGTCTCTTTGTAGTACGAGGAGCTCTGGCGAGGATCACGGTTCAAATATTTAATAAGTTAATCAATGTATGTCAATCAGCGATCAGTCGGGGAGGAAAGAAATAAGAATAATTCTACGAATTATAACTTATAACTGTTTTTATTGAGCAACTTTTCGCTGGCTTGGTGTGCCAGCCTTATTAGGCTACAAATTTACAAATAATATATTCAACACTTAAAAACAAAGACTAACATAATAAAAGTGCTTTATCATAAAAACGATTTTAAGTTGGCATTCACCTCAGAGTAGTAAAAAGACCATTATTAACAATTCATTTGAATAAAATCAAATTTTGTCAGAGAACTGGAAAGAGGTGTTTCCAATATTGATAATTGTCGACTACTGACGAAAAGACCAAAGGTAAGAGCATATATGGTATATGTACAATATCAAAAGTAGAATCATCGAAGGCTATTAAACTCTAAATTTTCGTTGAAGCGAAAAGGGAAACAAGCATTTAGAGTTCAATAGCCTTCGATGATTCAATTTTTGATATTGTACATATACCATATATGCTCTTACCTTTGGTATTTTCGTCAGTAGTCGAAAATTATCAATGATGGAAACACCTCTTTCCAGTTCTCTGACAAAATTTGATTTTATTTAAATGGATTGTTAATAATTGTCTTTTTACTACTCTGAGGCTAATGTCATCTTAAAATCGTTGTTATGATAAAGCGCTTTTATTCTGTTAGTCATTTTTTTAAGTGTTAAATATATTATTTGTAAATTTGTAGCCTGATGAGGCTGGCACACCAAGCCAGCGAAACGTTGATCAATAAAAACAGTTATAAGCTATAATTCGTAGAATTATTCTTATTTATTTCGTCCCCGACTTATCGCTGATTGAGATACATTGATTAACTTATTAAATATTTGAACCGTGATCCTTGCCAGATGCTCCTCGTACTACAAGAAGTCATAAATCCTCTATCTGTGCATCTAAAATAAAAAATTTATTTCTCTTCTAGTGTACTTAGAAATGATTGTACAAATTAAAAAAAGATGATGCTTTTTTCATACAATAATAAAGATTAAAAAATAGCATTATATGATTTTAAGACTTTTTTTATGACATAAACATGATTCTTTCTAATTGCGACAGTTCATATGAAGTGAAAACGTATATTTTTGATTTTTCTTATTAGTTTTTATTAGAAAACTCTTACCGAACTATATTTACTATTTTATAATCATTGTAATAAATAATTTATAGAAAAATTACATTATTAAAGTCGCATGTTAATAAAGAAATATATAGTTAGCTACAGAAAAAAGGATTATTATATTTATGAAATTTTTATATCAATAGTTTGACTTTTAATTTCTAACCTGTAATAAAAAATTCTGTATGTAAAAAAATTGATTTTTGCATAGAATATTTAGTTTTTAAAAAACTAAGTTTCGAAATTTTTCTGCAGGTATAACTTTTGATAAATGGCATAGAATAGTTTTTCTAAATTTATAATTTTTTTATTACATTATTCAAATTTGTAATATGTTTAAGTATGTTTTGTTACTTGTTCTAATGATATAAAATATTACGAAATTTTCGCAAATTTTTCAAATTAAATTAGGATAGAAGAGAAAAAATTTAGAGATCAACGAAATAAAATGATAAGGTGTAGAATCAACAAAAATTGTACGACTTTATGATTAAGTACAATATTAAGGCATTGGAAATAAAACTACGTTTTTGTAGATGATAAAGATGGAATATATTATGTTTATCAGTGTAATTCATAAGTGTGTTTAGCGAGTACAAACCTATAGGATGTTTTGAATGTCTTAGTTTTTTTGTTTTATAATGATTATTTCTATTTAAGATGTAGAGCAATTTTAGTTTAATCATTTTAAAAATTATCTTACGTATATTTCAGGAGTAACATTGTGCTGAGCATGAGAGGAAGCGTGCTTGTCTTTAATTGTTCGATCAAAAATTTCACATTTCAAAATTTTCAAACAATAAATTATGCAATAAATAATTCAGATAATAGAATTATATACAAAAACTGAATTATTCAAAAACATACAATCAAATATTTTTGTTAGCAAGCATGTAATAATTTCAGTAAACCAGAAGGTTATGTATATTAATTCTGTATATTTATTGCATTATTTTTCTGCTGTCTATTAAATATAAATATATACAAAGTAAGTGTTTTTCGCAAGACACAATTGTAATGGGTCTATGCAACATATTTGAATAATATTTTTCTGATTATTATTATTTGCCTTGTTAGTAATTTGTCATTATCAATTTGTGATTTAATAACCATAAGACCAGTTATTTGCAAAAGTTTACTTTAAAAACGTATCATTGTACGAACGATTGCCTTTCACTTATCACAGGAGTAATATTTTTGAAAATTTTCTTCGGTGACTTCATTGGAAACCATTTAAGAAGTGAAAAAAGATTTGAAAAATCGTAATTAAACAAAATGAAAAAAATTACCCATTTTTAAGTTGTTTTCTAATGCAGAATACACACTCATGCAGTATTGCAAAATTAAAGTAAGAATGTGATTTTAACTTAAAAAAGTACATGTATTGCTTACTTTAATATATTATTGCTGTAGCATCTCAAAAGATAACTCCACTTATCAAACAATTTATACATTGTGGGAGAGCCACCATAAGAAACGTGTATTATTGAGCAATTTCAGTATCTTCTGTCTTAAATAATTTTAATTTAGGAGAATTTTGTATCACCGTCCACTTTATAACAAATGTTTCATGAATTAAGATTGACACATAAATAATTATTAGAAAACTATCCTTAAAAATCATGTACTTTATTAAAGAATTTCAGAAAAACAAGAGAGGTTGGTGTGCGAAGCGCGCATGGGAGTAAAACATGAATGCCAAACAGTAAAAAAATTAGATTATCATAAATAAATCAAGTTAAAAAAAATAGCAGAAAAAATCGAACATAAATTCAGCAAAGCTGCAGATACATATATCTATTAAAAATATTTGTTCAATATCATCAAAATGTAGTGTAAAAATTTAAACGAGGATGTAAGAAAAAGAATATACGTAGAGGTGGAATAAATTTGGCAATTACAGTCTGTATATATTTGCTGACCAAGAGAAAAGCAGGCTCGAAATTAAGAAAAAATATATTTACATCTAGAATTTAAGTAATTCAAAAATTTATTTTTTATTTTTTGTTTGTATTTAAAAAAAAAGTTGTTGAGAATCGCTTGACCTTTTTGATGAATCTTTAAGAATAAAACTTTTGAGTTCTTTTCATATTCCGAACAATATAAATGAACAACAAAAATATCACAATTGTATTTGTACATAAGATTAGATATACTTTTGTTATTGATAATTGTACGTAAGTTTGATCAGATTTCTTTTTTCAGAATACGATTTTCATTATCATAATTCATCGAAAGGATGATTTGTTTCCGTTTAAAAAAAAGGATTGATTCGCAAGCTACTACTTGATGGTCTATACCTCGTAGAGAACAGTTATTCTTTCATGCATGAAATCTTTGTAAGAGCGTTTCTTATTGGATACCAAGCGTTATACCATTCTGAATTTTGTCAAAGAAATAAATGATGCAATAAGTAATTTTCAACGATAGTGTAACTTCAGAATATTTAATTTGAAAAAACATATGTTCAGAAAAATTGTTTTAGTAAGTAATAATTAATTAAATAATAGGTATGTATTGTATTCCTCAATGTTTTCATTTTTATTCTGGTATCTTATCTATGCAAGGGTATTTAAAAACAAATTGTTCTTACACCCAATCAATAAAATGGCAATGTAGAAGTATCAATATATTTGAATAATAATTTTTGGAACTGTTTGTTTTCCAGAGCTCTTAATATTACGAAAATAGATTTGTCATATAATTACCATAAAACGAGATTTTTGAATAAAAGTAAAATTCACTGTTTACTTAGGATTTTAAAAATTTCAAAAATTAGCAGTAGAAATGTATTTATTTTGCTTTTTTTCAAATACGTAAAGTAATAGTGTACACATATTTTAGTCAACATATAAATTAATAAAAAATAAAAAAAATTATTTTTATTGGAATATTAAGGTAAATATTAATTATGAGGTTAAAAACTATTACATTGTTTTCTCCGTTATTAGTCCGTAAAATGTTTTTCACATGACCCCCCCTCTTATGACCCCCCGACGCACAATGGGCAGAAACTAGTGGCAAAGCGCGCAGAATCAAAAAAAATATTTTTTACCCTGGAAGTGGTTTAACGTACAATACTTTTTCTAGAAT
>JAPYYV010009744.1:0-11744 GCA_030522625.1 Copidosoma aretas | reverse complement strand
AAAAATTACACACACACATACGTCAAATTAAAGATAATATTAATGTTTATTTAATAATGTGACTGTAAGACCGATATAAATATTTGTCTTGTTTTAAAATAAATTTTCAAAAATAAATCAAAATAATCAATATAACTTTTAGTCCGGGTCCACCCATATTTGCCCGTGGTCGATCGAGGTCCACGGATCCACCCATTTTTATTGTGTACATTTCGACCCCTTCAACACAATAAACAAGGGTGAGTTTTTGATACTCTCGCGGAACAAGCCACGCCGCACTATATTCGGAGACGATAAAATCAAAGGTGGGTTTGTTCAAATCAAATATCTCCAGAAAGAAGTGAGAAAGGGTAACTATGACAATGATGACCGTGAGCATCTTAGCGAATTTCTAGATATTCTTCAGCAAAAACAACGAAAAAATTGTAATTCTTTTATAAATAGTACCACTCCATGTGAATCAATACTAAATCCAGGCTCTATTCATATTAATAAGACGGAATCTAACGTTTTGTATTTAATGGCAGGCTACATTGTTCAGAATATAAAAAAAATAAAAAAACGTGTGAATTTTGCGTTACAGCGACTCAGTCCTCACGAAACTTGTACTGTTCTTACAGTACTATGTTGCACAATAAAGCTTCGAAGCGTAATAACTTATTCTTCGTTAATGAAAGCACTATCTTTTTTTTATGGAAATGGAAAAAAATGTTCCGTTTGTATCGAGATCATCTAGTAAATAAGACAGCAAGCTTAAAGTCTTTTTACACGGCTAAATTTTCGGAAATAGATTACATCTTGCCAGAATGCCATAATTTAACTGTGAAAATGATCAAACGGTTTTGCGTGCTCCGACTTAAAATGCGTTCCGGTAAAATATCCATACCCAAAAAAAGTTTTGCTTATGCGAGCAAAACCGTTGCAATGCATGAATTTACAAAATAACATTGGTTTGCACGTTACACTTATTCCAAACTTGATGTTTCATACTTAATATTTTGTATGGTCTATTTTTGTACATATTTATTAACATTGTATTACACATTTTTTACATAAATTTCTTTGTATTGGTGTTGTTCTAGCATATTACTTATTATTATTGAATGATAAAATTCTAATGAAATTGCTACTTTTAACATTTTTTTATTTTTTCAGGCTTAGTTCTACAATACTGTGCGCCTCGCTTTAAACACCTGTACCTGCAAACCACGGAAAGGTTAGTTTTAATGTTTTACTGGCAAAATGAATTATTATTTTATACAACAATTTCTACTGATTCTTTTTTCGAAATATTAATTTCAGCAATTTTATTATTAACATATCGTTTACTTCTGTGCGCGCAATACTTTTCATCAATACCGTGTCATACATTACACTTTTTTTCCAATGCGATTGTGCAGCAATAAAGAATAATGAATTTTTACACAATTTTTTACCATTTCATTTTCCTATTCTCATTAATTTATACGTCAAAAGTTAGTTATAAAAAAAATGATTTCTGACATTCATTTTACTTAGAACATAATTACGGTTATATTCTACCCTCATATATTTCTACATAGTTAATTGGAAAAGTCATTTTAATTTGTTTTATAACAAATCCAAATTCAAATTTCGCGATTACTCGAGCTTTGAGCTTTGCAACAAATGGCGTTGGTTCTGCCGCTCACTCCCTTGAAGCTCACTAATAGCATCCAGATCCTGAAGGACCCAAATTCGAATTTTAGCAAGAGCGTATTTATTACTCAATTATAAATTTTACCACAAAATTATTTCTCATTTTATAAATTTATCCTAATACAGCAAATAATCTACTGCACCTATTTGCATGAAAAAAATTATGTTATTTAGTTTTATTTTTAATTAGTGACAATTGACTTCAATGTAACCTCTATACTTGATGCAAGAATTACGCACTTTTTACGCAAGTGTCTTAAGGTCCATTTTCATGCTCCGCTCAAAGCGGCGTACGGCAGACGCGTATGTGACGTCACTGCAGCGCGAAATTTGAATGTTTGCATTATTTTACAATAAATAACAACTGTAACTGTTCAATTAATTTTTCTACCTAAGTAACAGAATTATAATATATTTCACACAAGTTACTCATGAATGGAAATAATCAGTATAACGTCTCAAATGAATGATTACGCTACAGTCTGCTATAGTACGTCTGCCGATATACGCTTACATATTTTGTAAGTTCAACACAGTTGAACTTATTTTATATAGGCCTAAACTATACATCAGCAGACATGACGTCATATATGTTTTTGCCGTACGCCGCTAGGAGTGGAGAGTGAAAATGGACTTTTACAGACTCATCTTTCATTAGACTTGCGTAAGATCCCGGAAGCAGGAATCGCATTGTCTTACGCACGGTTAGTGCGTCAGGCTGTGCTACAAGGGGCAATTTGTATGAAACGAACCCTGTTATTTTTAGATTTCAAAGGACGTCACGTGCAGATGTCAATCATTTCTAGTAAGTTTTTAAATAGATCTAAGAGTTACGGGAAAGGTTACATTTGTCGAAAACAATAGAGTATGAATTGAAGTCCCGACATAAATTAGTTTATGAAATTTGAAAAATTGGTTCTTCACACGTACATTCAAAAAAATAAAAATCTTCTGCAATTAAAAAAAAAAGCTAGCTTCTATGAGAATTTTCATCGAAAATCTTAGGTGAGATCTAAGGTGCAATCTTAGCTAAGTTCTCAGCTGAGGTTTTGGCATGAGGTTTTACCTAAGATCTCACCTGATCATTGGAGACAGGGTACAAACCAGCGCTGCTGTAAGATCCGAAATTCTAGACGGTTAAAAAATGCTTTTCTCTTCATGTTGTTGTTGTAGTAAATTGTTGTTGTAGATCGCAGTAATCTTAACTGCTGCTGTGCAGCTTGTGCTGTACCGAGGCCTGGCTCTTCATGAGTGTTCTGTAGGAAAACGGCTTACTTATTAAGCACGAAATCACAATAACCTTTCATGGACATGCAAATTAATTTTTAAACCTCTGCACGAGAAAGTATATAATATATTGGCACCCTTTTTATTCGCTTTTTGTGCAGTATATTTCTGCAAAAAGGTTATTTCAATACTCTTATCCTTTATAATATACCGCTACAAAATATTACGATAAAAAATTCGTACCAGCCAAGAAAATCTTTAATCGTAACGTTTTTTAGCGGTATATTATTAATGATAGGAGTTCGAAATAAGCTTATTTGCCAAAAAATATTGTTAAAAAGTGAATAAAAAGGCTGCCAATATACATCTATATATACGTATACTATACAGTGGAGAGGATTAAAAATGTAATTGCATGTCCATGGAAGGTTATTGTGCTTTCGTGCTTAATAAGTAAGCCGTTTTCCTATTTAAGACTCAAGAAGAGCTAAGCCTTGGTACAGGACAAGCTGCACATCATCAGTTAAAATTAAGGTGCTCTGCAACAAGAACAACATAAGAAGCTGCATTTTAACAACACTATAAGTGCTTTTTTTAACCTTCCAGGACTTAGGAGCTTACAGCGGCGCTGGTTTTTACACAATCTCCAGGTAAAGGCCAGACTTTGTGGCGAGGATGACAGCTCTAAGCTCATGCCTTGCATGCAGAGACAGCCACCGTAACAAGCTAGGCCTTTCTTTCTATGATCCTCGTTGTGCTATTTGATTTATTTCACCGTATTCATGAGTATTTTTTTGCAATTCCTTTGTGTGAGATTTTTGTCAACCCAACGGTAACTAATCATAATTCCATGATTATTCTTTTTCGAAAGAGTTCTTTAAAATATGGATGAAAGATGTACTTGTATCCATAGACGAACCATTTTTCTCCAGCAACGATTATGAATGGAAATTCGAAATGTAAAACCTTTTTTTTATAAAATCACGCAAAAACCTAACATTTAAAATATCTGAAGATAATAAGTTTTTAAAATATTTAGCATTCATACTACGGTCAGTTACCCTATGCACTCCGTCAATATATATTATGCTCAGGAGCGTAACCATATCATACGTGATGCAACAGTCTTCCAGATGAGTAATTTTTTCATTCACCCATTAAGATAGATTCCATCTCAGATTTGAAGCTTCGTTGAAATTTTATTTCTTCTAGCTGAGAAAAAAATTTTCTACTACGTTATTCCACGATTAAAGTTATTTAATCTAACGATAATGTCGATTGAGCTTAATATAGCTGCTAGCATAACAAAAATGGTTTGTACTTAAAAGTTTTTAAAAAACGTGATTTTCGTCGTCATGCCCGGTGTATTTCGGTTTCATTCAGCCTTTCTTATCCTAAACAACAGCCTGACCAAGAAATTTTTATCATAAAATCGTTACATTACTGAAAACGAGAGATGCATACCTCAAAATGCTCAAATCAAGATTTTTCCAGCGTCAGTTTCAGCCAAAAAATGTTTTTACCACAAACTTAGCTGCAAGTCTAATTATGACTCGTATCGAGCGTTATCCACTGTGGCAGAAAACCGAACACTAGCACGGCAGCAAATTCAAATGTCCCTCAAACTAAATACCCTGGTAACGAGCTATATTAAGGTAATAACTAAAACAATTAATACCTAATAATTTAATTAAAATTAATCCAATAGTCCAAGAGTTCGAAAACAATTTTTTTTTATAAATTTATTTATTATCAGCCTAATGATTCATCAAACTTTACTGCCTGCACGTTTTAATAATAATTCAATTATTTTAATCATAGGTAGCCAATCACCAGTAATACAGTATGCTCGACTGTCTACACTTTACTTATTAATTTGATTATTTATATTGCTAACAATCCGAACCCCTTCAACCCAATGCACTCTGCTGTAAGCATTTTGCATTAAGGATAAATTAAGTTGAATAAACATCCCATTGCCAGTACACTCTACTACCGAAACTTTTGTTCATTAGATCAACTGTTCTCATTACAAGCATTCATTCCCACGTATACACCTATGCACTCTACAACTGGAACTTTCGTTTACTATTCAAATTTTTTGAAGTAAGAACTTCTTAAGGCGTGCCTCGGTTGGGGAACAAAGTGGCAAAAACGCGCGTACGTACGTAGTACGTACCAGTACGTACGTACAATACAAACGTATATACCTGTGTATACTCATATACATATAAGGGATCTTTTATATGTCTTTGTATACCTATACTGCAACTCGGTGTCGGTGACCGCTCTAGTCTCACCTTAATTTAAATAATAACTTAACCACAAAATATTTGAAAATACGCGATAGGTATCTTGAACAGGAAGCCAGTTTGTGGATTTTCCAAAGGGGAAAAAAACATCGCGTCGCACAAATGGAGAGGTGTTAGTTGATGTTGAAACATACACTAAATTTTCAGTGTTTTTGATGTATCTATGTAAAATTGAGATGGAAAAATTTCGGAAAAAATTATAGTATGTTTAGAAAATTATGACAAGTTTACAGAAATAATAATCTACGGTTCCGTGCACGCATAACCTTTAAATATTCGAAAATACGACATATCTTAAAAAGGAAGCAGGGTACACTAAAAAAACGGTTTTCATGGATGTTTTACAGTGAAGAAAAACATCACTGCGCACAATTAGAGATGTTGGTTTTTATAATAACATAACCTCAATTCTGTGTATTTTTGACGTAGCTTCATGGAATGAAAGTGGACAGTTTTGGAAAAAATTATATCATTTTTAGTAAGCAATCACAAGAACATAGAAACCACGTTACCTGGTCATGCGTTCGAATAACCTTTAAGTATTGAAAATACGCTATATCTTGAAAAGAAGCATGATAGACCAAAAATAACGATTTTTATGGGTTTTCTGAATGCATAAAAACATTGCTGCGCACATATAGGGAAATTTTGGGTTTATATAAAAAGATGACCTAAATTTTCAGTGATTCAGATTAATCTTGATGGGATGAAGATAAAAATTTTTAGTAAAAATTACAGCATATAATATTTATAAAATTACTACAAATGTGCAGAAATTATTTTTCGTTTTTTTGACCAAATATAACCTCAAAAGTATTAAAAATACACAAAATCTCTAAAACAGGAAGATAGATGGACTAATACTTTTATGTCAGTCGATATAAAAAAAAAATTTAACTTCGGATAAGTTGGCTATAAATTTATGTAATAGAGATTACAGATTACAAAAAAAGTATTGCATGTTTGTAGAAAATTGTTGTACATGTGCACAGAATTACAATACACTCTACTGGCAGTACTTTTTTTAATTGCTTTTTTTATCCCAAATCCTCGATCCTTGGTATCCTAATATGCATGCTCTCCTACAAAGTACGTTTTTCCTCTAAAAAGTCGTGATATCCTCATAAAAATTACATTCTGACAAAAATAAAGAATTAGGTACGTTTGGCGTGCTAAAATTCGATATATCTGCTTACTTTGTAATTCTTTTTGACGTATAAGTAAATTCTCTATTTCCTAAAATGAATTAGCTGTCTTAAAAAGTAATAAAATCGGATTCAATTAAAGTCCAAATTATGTGTTTTTTGGCCCAGCATATCATTTTTATTATAGTCGTAGTATTGTAGAGCAAACTACTTGAACATGAGCAGAGTCAAACTAGAAAAATTTGATTTGAACTGACAGAAAAGTTGTATTTGCTGCGTTTAGCCCACTTGTCTTCTCCAAGACTCACCGAAGCTATTTGGCAGATGATGAATGCAACATATTTATACTTAGAGATTATCAAAGAATATAGAATGTATTCATTTTCATTTTACCTAACACCAACATATAAAAATACAACGTTACTGCATAATACAGTACTTAGTATTGAAAGTGATTTTTTGTTAAGGGTGAAGTTAAATTTTCCTAGTTTGACTCTGCTCATGTTCAAGTAGTTTGCTGTACAATACTACAAGTATGATAAAAATGGTATGCTGTGCCAAAAAAGACATAACTTGGCTTTAATTGATTCTGATCTCACTGCTTTTGAAGACGGCTAATTCATTTTAGTTAATTGAATTTACTTATACGTTAAAAAGTATTACGAAGTGAGCAGAAGTATCGAATTTTAGTACGCCAAACTTACCTAATTATTTATTTTTGTTAGAAGGTAATTTTTATGGGGATCTCTTGTACAATATGATCCTGCAGGAGTTCTTAGACGAATTCCTGAAGCATGTCCTGCAGGACCATATATCATATGGGCGTAATGATCATTGAGTTATTATCAGTAATACCTGTCGATTCAACTGACATAGCTAATTTTTAAATTGACACATTATAGTGTACAGTAGAATAATAATATTTGTCTGCATTTGTTCTTTTACCATAAGTTTGAATAAAATTGTTCTCTATCCTAGAGCTTCACGAGATCAGTATAAGAGTACTTTTGATACTGTCTTGTCTTGTCTTGGTTTTCGAGAAAAGAGTCGAGGCAAAAAAAAATTTATAATTTCAAGAAAATACCTAAATAAAGCTCTCGGGAATATTGGTCTTGACAATATTCTTGTGCAAACTTAAATTAATAAACTAATCCCACCAGGAGCAAAAGCAATACAAGTAAATATATATAGATAAATAAAGAAATACATAGACGAATTAGTAAAACAAAAAGTAGTTCAAAATATTTTTTGAGAAATTTTTATTTATTTCACTTTAAATACAAGGAGTAATGAAAAAATAATAATTTGAGAGATACAATTGGAAGTAAGTTAAGAGAACAAAATGTTAATATGATATACAATCATATGTCAGAAATATCTTTTTTATAATTATTCATTTAAGAATGGACAAATTTATGCATTACAAGCTCGTTTCACGATATTATTTGTACTAAAGTTTTATTAAATTATTCATTATAATATTAAATTATATAGCTTTACAAAAGTCGAGACAAGGTGAGAAATTTTGGTCTAGATTAACATGACTGTAGTACACCTACATATCCGACTGTATAGATGTTGGTCAAAATTATAGGTACAGTACTGCTATGTTAATCAAGACCAAAGGTTTTTGAATGTGATGATAGGGGCGTTATTCCAAAGTTGTGCACAAAACTAATATGCTAAATTAAAACACGAATTTTCTTGAATCTAGTAAATATTTTTTCAGTGTAGAAGCAATCAAAATATAATTTACTTTAAGCATCTAGTTGCAATAACTTGAGTAGCTAAATATTTTCACACAAAGAGATCATATGAATAAAAGTGTACGTATAGAATAAAAAATATACAATTGTTCACACCACATTTAAAAAAAATATTTTTAAATGGAATACAATTCCGAAATCGATGTTAATAATATTATCTGAAAAATAATGTATTCGATGAATAATAATTTTAACCAAAGCTCCATACAATATAAATTTGAAAAAGATATTAAAGGTTGATGATTTAAGATTTATATGCGCATATTACTTTTTTCAGTATGTATTTCCAGTTTTATCTAGAAATTAGGTATTACATTCAACATCAACGAGAATCCTATTTAGAAAATAATAACATACAATGATACACTGACAGCACAAAAATGTATTGATTTGAACATTTTTTATTAAATTTTGTCAATAGTTTTGTTACAATATTCGAAAAAATAAGGTACTAAAAAATAGAGTATTGAATTGGAGAATACAAGTAAAAAATAAATATTCAGAAACATTTACGGTGGACGATTCCCGGTCCTGATTCGTCGTATTCTTGTTTTGATATCCACATCTGCTGGAAGGTAGATAATGAAGCAAGAATAGATCCACCAATCCATACAGAATATTTTCTTTCAGGAGGAGCGATAATTTTAATTTTAATCGTCGAAGGTGCTAATGCAGTAATTTCTTTTTGCATGCGGTCGGCAATGCCAGGATACATAGTAGTACCACCAGATAAAACATTATTGGCATAGAGATCTTTACGAATATCAACATCACACTTCATTATTGAATTGTAAACTGTCTCGTGAATACCACATGATTCCATTCCTAAGAATGATGGTTGGAACAAAGCTTCTGGACATCGGAACCTTTCGTTACCAATTGTTATCACTTGCCCATCAGGCAATTCATAACTTTTTTCAAGAGATGTACTCGCAGCAGCTGTTGCCATTTCTTGTTCAAAATCAAGGGCAACGTAGCAAAGTTTTTCTTTGATGTCTCGCACGATTTCTCTTTCGGCCGTCGTAGTAAAAGAGTAACCTCTTTCCGTCAAGATTTTCATAAGATAGTCAGTTAAATCGCGACCAGCTAAGTCCAAACGCAGGATAGCATGGGGTAAAGCATATCCTTCATAGATCGGAACAGTATGAGAAACACCATCTCCAGAATCCAAAACAATACCGGTTGTACGACCAGAAGCATACAGGGAAAGGACGGCTTGTATAGCAACATACATAGCAGGACTGTTGAATGTTTCAAACATGATCTGAGTCATTTTTTCTCGATTAGCTTTAGGATTTAGAGGTGCTTCAGTAAGAAGTACAGGATGTTCTTCTGGTGCAACACGTAATTCATTATAAAATGTATGATGCCAAATCTTTTCCATATCATCCCAATTAGTGATTATTCCGTGCTCGATAGGATACTTTAGAGTTAGGATTCCTCTTTTGCTCTGAGCTTCATCTCCAACATAACTGTCTTTTTGGCCCATACCAACCATTACTCCTTGATGACGAGGGCGACCAACAATTGAAGGAAATACTGCTCGAGGTGCATCATCACCAGCAAACCCAGCCTTGCACATTCCAGATCCGTTATCCACGACAAGGGCAGCAACTTCATCGTCACACATTTTTACAGAGTCGTTTTTTTTTCTATCTGTAAAAAAATGTAAAATAGAATTTTAATCTTAGAAAAAAAAGAAATCTATGTTTTCATCATACCTATGTTATAGCAATGAGTTATTTCGAATATTTGTCTTTGATTTCTTTTGCAATCACAAAATGTAACAAAATAATGTGAATTTCATTTCAGAATTAAGTTTATTATAAATATAATATTTAAACGTGTGAACAATAAGTAATTAGTAGATTTCTACTCCATTATGTGCTTGACAATGGAGCTATGAGAAATAGTAGTTTTCGTCACAAATGTCCATCTCTCCAGAGCGGTCCCTGGGCCCGAAGGCGCTTGCGGAGCAATACCCGAGAGACCGTTGGGACCCCCCTGGTCGGATGCACACGAGTGGCGAACGCTGTTTATCCTACCGAGAGTGTACCGGGGTTGCAAAAGTGCCCGGGGTAGGAAAAGTTCATTGTGTATCTAAAAAATGTACTCAAGAATTTGCAACATTTATCAACTTTATTATTGATGATTACATAATTTCTTACGTAGGTACGCATTATTTATAAAATTTTGACCAAAAAGTTCTATTATATTTTCCTCCGATACTAAATTATTATCCCTCGATTTTTTAGTTTCTTAGACTTTATCAATTATTTTTGAATAAGGCATCGGTCACATGGAATACGGAATTCACAATCCAGAACTATTAAAGCCATTAGAGTAAGGGAGAGGTAGACGGAAATGGTCTCTCTGCATCTCTCTCACGGCTCTAATGATTCCGGATTGCGGGTTCTGTAGTCCATGAGACTGCAGCCTTAGGCTAATGTCTGGAAGTTAGCAGGACGAAACATAAATTTTTCGAAAAATAGTTGACCTTTAAATATTTTGTATACGATCGGGATACAGAATATAAGAAATAATAGAATCGAACAAAGTTAACAAAAAAATTCACCAAAAGAAAGCTGTTTACTAACCCAATCTGTAAAATAGCCTGTAAACAAGAGCTATGAAGTTTTGACGTTGTTAAAAGAACAAGGTTACGAATTTTTGAATTGCTTTAACCAAAACTAACATAAAAAACTACCTGTATGTAACATAATGGCATTGTAAATACAATAATTTATGTGCGTTATCAAAAGTGTTAAGGTGAATATAATCAGATCACTCTTAAATGTTAAGTGTATCGTACGCGTTGTTGGCTTACTACTCGTGGTTTAATTCCCACACTGTAAAAAATATCCATGTTACTTTACTACGTCGGTTGTAATAATAAACCGACCCATGTTGAGCGAGGTATTTTAACAACCCCAGTAGTACAATTACTATACTTTGTACATTTACCATTCAGTTAGTAATCCCCATTCCAAGCATCCGAAGTCTAGTAATATTACTATTGGCTTTGTAAATATGTTACGGAGTGAGGAAATTTTACTACTGTTTTTGTAATCTTACAGAAATGAATTGACTCTTATTTTGGTAATTTCACTAGCTCAATGGTAGCACTATTTTTATGGTGGTAAATACAAAGAGTATATATGTATAAATGTATACGTTCAACATTGATTAAGACTGTGTGTATCTGCAAATAGCTTTTATCTTTCTTTGAGAATTCGGAGTATCAGGACACTATGTACCTAATAAGTTACAAAATTCTCTTATTGTTTTGAAAGGTAACCATAACCTCTTTCTACTTCCATGATTAGTTTTTTTTTTCGTGACAAATCAGATCAGATACGAATACTTATAGGAATACTTATTTTCACTTGTAAACCGGTAAAAATTGAGTCACGTGTACGGGGGCGGCAAAACCGCTATGGTCGGTGTGGTGCAACCACAGCTGAATTTTGAGTAAGTATGGAATTCCATACCTGAAAATTAGGAGACCACCGTTACAATGCACAAACGAACAAAAATTCCTTGCAATACAGGTTTAAAATTATACCGGTAATCGATGATGTTACAAGATAGTCTAACTGTTAAAAGATAGTCTAAGC
>JAPYYV010009743.1:0-11745 GCA_030522625.1 Copidosoma aretas | reverse complement strand
GACGCTGCCAAAAGTTCCGTCATACGGCAAATTACTGCCATGCCACCTGGGTCTGTGCCTTCTGCACGAAAGACCACGCTACTCCTGCCTGTCCCACAAAGGATGACAAGTCAATCAAGCCCACCTGCGCCAACTGCCAAGGTGACCACTGGGCCACGTACCGTGGCTGCGCCAAGTTCCCGAAAAAGGAGATTCCACAGCCGAAAACATAGCCACCGCCACAACAGCCGACTACAGCCTCTTCTTCGAGAATTCCACCGCAGCACGGGCGCTCCTACGCTCAAGCCACAGCATCCAATCTCACTCAACGTTATTCTCATTTTGGCATTCTACCAAAACCTACTATTCAAAAAGCCATTCAAGCAGTAGTTTCTCAGTTCGTAGCCAACCTCATGGCTACCCTCACCTAATTCCTAACCTCAATTTTTGAACTTCGACGCGTACCTGCTGTGTCTTTTACTCATCTTTTGTAAAATCAGATATCTTTATCAACTATCTCTAATCGAAGTCTCCTGTCGAACAGTTGCTACAGTGGCTTTCTGCCTTTTTTACTGGCACAGTATATGACAGCTAGCCATATTTTCTGTCTGAAAATCCCAAGACTTTTATAAGTATGTTCAGTATTGAGGAAAGATGTGTTAAAGTATTAAAGTCAATAATAAATTACCTTGTAAGGTGCCACCTGAAGTAGAAATAATTCCACCGCATCTAGTAAGTGTGACTCTGAGCAGAGTCTTGAACTATCTGTCAAAACCGATCACACTTCATTACTGAAAAAAAAATCCTTTCTATACCTAGACTTACCTGGACAAGATCTGAAAAGATCTAGGAACAAATAAAACATATAAGCTCATCAATTTTCTTTTTCATATTATACCACCCAACTTGAGATATTGCCACTACGAACTCAATATTTTGGTAACATTTAGCGTTGGCATTGTTTAAAATGCACTATAATCTTAATTAAAATTTTACTCACTGAATCTTAAAACAATACGTCATTTGTAGGTATGGTTTTTGTTAATACCTTTGCATTTTCCAAAGATTATTGTCCATGTAAACGACAAATCAAGGTTACATTTCATACCCTATCCCAAGTAAAGACGTCCCCTATAGGCATTGAAAATCCCAATGAGTTAAATAAGAGTTCATTATACTGGATTCTTAATGAATACATTACAATGAAGTTAATATTAATTTTCAATGTATTCGTACAACTGCAAATAAATTCTTCACGAACTCTTTAAGAAGTGTAAAAAATATCACTAAGTGATAAATAGAAGTTAAAAAAAATTCTAAATTGTTTCGTGATTTGAAAATTATTTTTAGTGATATTGTGGTATTTTTATTCTACGTACATGCTTTGTCTTCGATAAATTACTTATCTACATGCAGTTCTCCTATAAGTACGACCACGATTCTCTGGCTATTTTCCATTATTATCATTATTGAATTATTAATCCAGTCAAGCAGGGAGCTTTCGATTTTTGCTCTATTTAGTTGGTTCGGTCGCTCGCACTCATGTTTTAAGTATATCTATATAGTTCATTGCTCGGCGAGCGATTACTATATAAATATACTTACCTATAACATGAGTGCGAACGACCGAACCGACCGAATAAGTAGAGCGAAAAGCACGTGTTACGTGGGATTAGGTGGCAAGGAGGTTCTTTGGTCGGTGTTTGGTCGTGGTTGTTTGGCTTACGTGTTGTAATTTTGACTTGCTTTCCGTCATCAATTAAAGAAAAACATAATAAGATCAGTTACTTCTGTAAGTATTTCAGTGTATACATTTTTAATTGTGAATTTCTGCCGTGCACAACAATATTTATTGTGATCCAGATTAATATCTGAAGCATCAAATTGAAAGTTTTTGAACTTATATAAGGTATCGAGTATATTTACATGCATTTTTCCTAAAATTTACATTAAATATCAAAATATGACTGTCGTTAATAGCATATATTTTTCTGCGAGTTAAAGCACATTCCTATGTGACCAGTATTACTCGTAGGATCATCACTACTAGGAACTACACTTGTATTGAAAAAGATGAAGGGTTATTTTGCAAATTGTGTTCAACATGGCATAAATAAACGTCGGTAACTATTTACATTCACGATGAATCATGGGAACTTTAATATCCCCATAAGATCCAAATGACAAACTAAAAGATATACTAGGCTAGGTTATTGATACGTCGAACCAACTTTCAAATGGTATTTAATTATATTCTAGTTGTATCACAATTCGAACTTGATTGACTTCTCGGAATACAAAATAACGGAGCTTAAGACACACGTCTATTTGAATGATAATGGCATAACAATCTTACGATGTTGATATTCGTTTTTACTTATTTGAATATTTTTTCATAATGCACGTAATCTCAAAACCATACTCCTCCCAACCCCTGGTCAATTTTCCACATGAATCAATAGGTAGGAATTCGGGAACCGGTGAGACTCACTTAGTGTTAGCGGTACACGGAGAGAACTCTGGCGCTACGGTAGTATAAGCCTCCACGTATTATATTGGTATACACCAGCGCATACTACGTTTGCTCAGAAGCCATACCAAATTAGTATGGTCCCGAGCAAACGTAGTATATTACGAGCCTACTGTAGTATGCACTGGTGTATGCCAGTATAGTACGTGGAGGCTTATACTACCGTAGCGCCAGAGTTCTCTCCGTGTACTAGCGCTTCCACGCGATCCGTCTCGGATAAGTATAATAAGGTGCCCTTCCCCAAAGTCATACTCACCTTATTAAGTCACAACTCCGGTTTACCATTGATAAATTCCACACCAGACACTGCTCCTAACGTTGCATCACACCTTGTATGTCGCTTTACACGAATTGAGATGTTTCTTTTTCCTGTAAATGTATGAACAGGGATGGGATAAACGGAAAAATGTAATTTAGTGTACGAGACTAAACTTAATTTTTACAACGTTAGTATGTGTTGGTATTTATACCCTAAGTCGTTTTTTGAAGAAGAAACATGTACAAAGTAATTTAAATTGCTCTTTTCTTTATTCATATAATAATAATAATACATGGGCCTTTTATTCTTAGGCCTTAAATTTATGCTCAATATGAAAGAAATCTCTGATAATAGAATTCGACTAAGGGCAGAGTCATAATAGGAAAAGAGTACTAGCGGGCAAGGTGCGAGCGTGACCGTTTCGTACTACAATTTTTCCTCGACTGCCTGCCCCTGGCCGTGGCTTCACGCTCCAGTTTTTCTCTGTGAGCCGCCTATTCCACTTCTCCCTCCCAGTACGGCTTTATACCTTCCTCTGGAATAGTAAGATACCTCGTAAGATACTATATTTTGATGCGCCAGTATACCGAGCGGAAAATTCCGTTATAACATATAACATTTCTTCATGAATACCTGTGCTTGTATATTGATGCACATGTAAATAGCAATATTTATTACAGAAGTACTCTACGTTTTTAGTGTATATGTGATGTTCAACCGCTGCGTCGTGAATTTGTTTTAAAGAAAAACACTGGTGCACACCTAACCTTCTCTTGACTGTTATCGATGGCTCTCTTATGTTGCACCTTTAGTGAAGTTCCTTCATATTCAAAAAATCCCAATGTGCTCAAGGCATGTCAATAAGGTAACCATAAGTATATTATATACTTTTAGTGTATTGACAAGTTCAAGAACATCTGTAACTGTTCTTGATTAAGTTATCCATGTTTTCATGACCCAAACAGCCCAAACAGTAGATAAAACTTGTCTCTTTTTTCTTCAGAGAAAAATCTAGTACTTGTTGATTCCAAAGTACCGAGTTCAGCCTTCAGTGATCCATTGGTCTTCCAGCATATACCATTACGTACACTCCTGCGAACTATTTAAGTTCATCGCTCAGTGCATCTTTACAAAGGTAATGTTTTATACTTCCTACACTCTAACGTGACCAAAGAATTTGTTTTTTAATTAAAACGATACGCAATTTTGTAAGTAAACCATCACTTTAATTCAATAACTTTCATTATCCTTTGCACTTGCTACCAACCACAACTGTTTGCTTGTACGTGGTTTGCTACACATTTCCACTTTTAGACTTGAACTTGGTACTGGTTGCATTGAAGTTCTTAGGTAATTGTTAGGACATGAACAAACCTATGATTAAATAGGAAAAAAGACTTAAACATTTAACTCCAAGGCTACTGTTAAATACATAGTTACAACAAATAAAAAAAAAACTTTTGCATAAAATATGCATTTCTGTACATCATTATCCTGCTTGCAAAGGTTTGATTTCAGTTTTTACTAATTTACCATGTCTATTACCAATATTATTGCTTATTATCGATTTTTCCAAAATTTTTAACGCATCACAGTGTATCACTATTTGTAAAATTCAATTTGGAGGTTCCAAAGTATCAAATTAATTGATAGGTTATGCTGAAATATGTAATAAAATGCAAATAGTATATTATGTATCTATGCCAACGAAGTAAGTGAAATGTCGAATTGTTCTAATATTAATTGTTGGACAATCAAAAGCTTTACTTTAGGCTCTACTTCGTAAACAATTTAATAAATGTTGCATGCTAGTACAATTAAAAGTAGAAACAAACCACTCTCTGGCTGCTGTTACATCAGAGAAGTGTACTTGTTGTATCATACTATAATGAATTATATATGCTTACAGATGCAGTGAAAAATTCTCGTAACACGTTCACAAAAAGAAAATGTGAGAAGGCAGTTATGGAATTTCTGCAGCATGCTTCGCATAATATAATTAAAAATCACCAAAAAAAAGTAAATGCAGCTTTGTTAAGGGCACGCGAGATTCATGAAAAGTAACACAGTGTAGAAATATATTTTATTCTTTATCAATACTCATTATTATCAAGTATTAATACTTAGTATTATTACTTATCATTTATAAAAAGTTATATTACTTGAGAGTAGTCAATATTCAGTCTTGTAGTATCAACCTAAAGATAGTTGTACCTATTGTGTACAGTAAAAGTTCAAATTTTTTGTTCCACATCAGAAAATCTTGTTAACTCATTTAAAACGGTGCCTCTAAAACACAGTATATTTGAAATATTTTTCTTTAAACCTTCAGTCAGATTAAATATATTTTTTTATACAAGATCCCTATTAAACTCTAAACTGAGAACCTTAATCAAGTTAAGGTAAGGATTCTTATACAATTACTGATTCAATGAATCTTCAAATAGTCTGAGACAAGGAAACATATGTAATCGATACTGTATTTAGAAAACTATAATAAGCAAAAAGTGAAATAGTAGGTTTTCTTAAAATAGCAAGAAGGTTGATGAAATACGAACTTGATTAGTAATGCGTGTATTTACTTAAGGTACATGATATTGGTAACTATGAAAATGTTTCAAAGCATGAAACTTAAATTGATGACAGTAGACGTTGCGTCTGTACTATAAAGAGTAAAAAGATTCTACTTGTCATCGTAAGAGGCCCTTTTTGTTATACAGGCACGTAGTTGAGATAAAACTTATAAGAACAAGTTTAAAAAAGTTAATGTGTGATGCCATAGTTTTTTTTTTAATCAAAATCTCGTATAAAATTGTGTTTGTGGTCTGTGATGTGATTGTGAAAGAAAAAACATTTTTTTTGTTAGCCTTTGTAAGAACAAATAATTTATAATACGATATTCAACAGTGTTGTATGATAAGTATTAATTAGCATTGTAAGTTGTTAAGCGCTTGTAACTAGTAAAATGTATAAAACAACTTATAAGAATATTTTTGTATGCAGTCAATTGATTACGAAATTTATATGACGATAAGTAAATACTTTAACCCTGCTGTATTCTAAAAAATTGTTTATTTAAAAGTGTCATTTTAACAAATAACTGATTATAATCGTCATGATAAGTATACAAAATAAGCAATTTTATGGTGTTACCTAAGTTAAAGATTAAATGTATTTAAAATACGAAAAGTCATAGTTTTATACTCCCATGTAATAATTATAAAAAGGATACTTTTTAGTGCAAAGCATATTATATTAGTACAGTTTACAAAACGTATCATAACGTATCATAACGTATCATAATATATGCAAGCGCTGCTTGCTAAAAAGCACAGTATTTAAAAATCAGAAAATTAAAATGAAATACTGTGATACTGTGATTTTAAGTAAATACTGTAATGAAAACTTAAACAAAATGTATGGATATATATGAATCAAATTATGTTAAAAATTTTATAATAGTAAAATGGTGCAATAAAAAGCTTTAATCATGTAAGACAATACCTCTTTATTTATATATTTACTGTGAAATCGTAATTTATGAAAAATGTCCCTGGAATATTGCTGATCAGATCTGAATATATTTAAGTATGTAATTTATAGGGAATTCATAAAGTGTTTTTTATTGCTTGTTGTTATTTGTGATGGATTCTTTAAGTTTTCTTATTGAATCACTTCGTTAACTAACCAAACAGAAAAACAAATTTTTACGATTCAGAGAACTCTTGAGAAACTCTTCATGAATACAATTCATGGGACATAACTTGATGAAAATATCAATTCATAATGAGTTCCTATTGTATTCAAACTTCAATAATTTGATGGATTCATCTAATAAACGCGAAGACATAATGAATTCTTCATGAATGGTTTTTGCCTGCTGGTCATTTATGACGTAATTTACGACGTTACTGAAGACGTCATTTACGACGTAAAAAAAGACGTCTTTAATACGTGTTAAATACGTCATAATGACGTTACCAAAGACGTATCTAAAGACGTAACTAAAGACGTCACTAAAGACGTATCGATATACGTCACTCAAGACGTTGCCGAAGATATAACCAAAAATTAATTATTAAAATAAATATTATTATGTTCGAACTGTTCTGTAATATAATTCATAAAATAACAACAAACATAAAAATATATAAAAGAAAAAAAATGACTGGCAAGGTGGTTTGAACCTGGATTAACAGATCGGAAGTCGAATGTCATATCCACCTGGCCAGAGTGGACACGGCACTAGCGCAGAAATTTTGATCCTTATAAGCTACAGAATCCATATCGGTTTTTTTCATTTATAAATAAATGATAAGAAGTAACATAATCATTTTTGAGATAAGTAATTTACCAAATAGTAATATAATTATTATTTATGCACAAAACAAACGTTAGTTATTTATTATTGGTATGATTTTTGGTTTGAATTCGAGTTTTAATTTCCATGGCTAATCAAACCAGAATACAACTCAATGACATTGAATACAAATATCCTCCTACACTATATTTTTCATAACTAAATTTGAATTTTCTTAGAAGCTTATTGAAATGATTATTATAGGTTATGGATAACAATTTTGAATGAGGGGTTCCTATATATATGAGAGATATTACTGTATCTTTAAACTGAAAATCATACTATAAAATTTCTGAGCCAGTGTCGAGTCCACTCTGGCCAGGTGGAAAAGACACTTGACTTTCAATCTGTTAATCTAGGTTCAAACCACCTTGCCAGCAATTTTTGTTTTCATTTGATTTTTATGTTTATTGTTATTTTATTAAAATTATTACAGAACAGAGTTAAAAATAATAATTTTAATGATTCATTTTTTGTTAAATATTTGGCAACGTTTTTAGTGACGTCTTTAGATACGTCTTCGGTGACGTCTTTATATGGTGTCAGTAAAGATGTCTTTTTTGACGTCATAAATGACGTATTTAGTGACGTTGTAAATTACGTCATAAGTGACGTATTTACTTGGGATAGGGTAAGAGCCTACGTCATAACGCTCATTTTTATGTGTATCATTCTTTTGTAAATGACTTATAACATATATTGAAAAAATTAATATAAGTTCTACCTATTCCAGACTATCAAGAAAAATCAATAACATTGACATCTCTGCATTTTATTATTACTCCCGAACTTCCTTAATACATACTTTCATTAGCCTTATTATCATGAAAATACATTGCTATATGGTCAGAAAAAGTAGTGGACTACTTGTTTGTATTCGATCGTTGTCCTAGTTGATATCTACAGCGAAATTTCAGAACTAAAAGCATAACGGCAAAGAATATTATTTTTTTTGGTTGATGAGACCAGAGAAACATAGGTAGAGAGCAAGCTTGATAAGAAGCTCAAAAGCAATAACATTTTAGATCCTAAAAAATGATATTGTGTACATTGCAAATTTTGTCCATTCCATGAAGGCATTGTTCATCGATCGTGTCGGCACCGCTGATTAAAACGTCAACATAAACCGCGAATTCACTACAGGATCCTTTTCTTACATCTTTGCTCCTGCTCATTATCCTTATAATTATTCTCCTGTGGCTACTGCTGCTGCTGCTGCTGCTGCTGCTGCTGTAGAACTGATTGTTGCTGCTTGTCGCAACTACCTGCCACGACAGTAAATTCTACAATTGTGGTCATCTTTGAGTTAATATTTTGGAATAGCCATTGTCAAAGAATGTATTATACTTACATATTGTAGTGTGATGTATGCCCATATGAACCGACCGAAGGTCGGTTAGCACGGAGAGAGCAGTCAGCGTGTATAACGCCGTCTGCTATATAAGCAATGACTTATATATATGTAGTGCCACGACCTGGCGCACAAACATCGCGCTGTCCACGCAAGCAGACTCTAGTGATCTTATACTGAGTGATCAGCCAATGCTTACTTTAGATAACTAGATGATTTTGACACAATTTAAACCATCGACTCAATGCATCATTACAAGCATAGTATGGAGGTTCAAATTAGGTATAGGTAGTAGATCTTATAACAAATGATCAAAAATATGACGCATCGATGCTAATTAGTTGACGGCTTAAATTGTGTCAAAATCATCTGGTTATCTTAGGTAAGCATTGGCTGATCACTCAGTATAAGATCACTAGCAGACTCTAGTGCCGAGAGAGTCATTTGACTAGCCAAGTCAAGCTCTCTCTCTCTCGCACTCGCTGCGGACGACAAGTAGAGCTGCGCCTGATCAACGCAGTACTGCTGCCGTCCTGCTCTCTCGCATGTGCATGCTCGACCACCAGAGCTGAGGCGACGGAAGCTAGCCCGCCGTCTCACCCCATTCAGCGCTCATCTGCTCGTCTTCACAGATGAGCGCCGGCACGTTGCTTGTGGCCAAAGCACGTGTAGACAAAGACTTACTATAATTTATTATTTAGAGATTAATCCAATTTTGTACTTTTGACTTCATTATTACATAAAAGAAGTATTAAGCTTATGTACTAAAGTGCGTGAGTATTTATTATCCTCAACTCTGACTCCGCATCCCAAAGCACTCAAAACCAACAACAAAGTGGTGACCTGCGAACTATGAACAATTTTCTGACGTGCTTACCAGTGCTTTGAGAAAATAACATTCAAAAATCAGTGCACGTTCCTAATCTCAAGTGCAAAAAAAAACTTTTTGTGCATAAACTCTTTGACTTTCTCTGATCTTTTTCATTCTCGTCGCAAGTGCATACAACTCGTGAGTTAAATCTGCCATGCAGAAGTGCAAAACCGGAGACGCGCAGCCAAGCACGCAACCGAGGACGCGCCCGTGGAGCATCTCTCGATAGAAACACTCGACGAAGCCTGGGCCGTTTGCCAGCCGAAGACAGCCCTCGTGCCCGAAGCACGTCGCCCGCTTGTACGGCAAGAGGCAGAGACATAAGTCGTATAACGATCCGCCGACGCTACAGCACACTCAACACGCCATTGCACGGTTTCGATCTCGGCCCCGTACCCGCTGACTGGGAGAAGCCATTACAAGGTTTCGAGGTCCTGCCTTTTCCATTAGCTGACACCAGCTCGGAGGACGAGTACACCGAGATCAAACGCACGCCGCAGTTTCCTCGCCAGGACATACCAGCAACACAAAACATCAAAGGTAACCTTTTTTATCCTATTAATCCACGCGGCGAGTAAGCGGAAGCTGACGACACGATGACGTCACCTAAAACCGTGCTGCAGTCATTTTAACGACGTTACGGACGATGCCATTTAATTTTACACCGTTTTTGGCACGCTCAACAGCGAAACAACCTCGCAACTCGCTGACATCATCAGTGCCCCGCCAACGACCAAAAGTACAAGACGCTAAAAGAGGCGATCTTGAAACGCACAACAGAATCCGAGTCACAAAAGTTACAGAGTCTCTTAACAGACTTGCGTTTGGACGACGGCACGAAACCCTCTCAATTGTGGAGCACAATGAAGGGTCTTACCGGCACTCAGGTTCCCGAGATACATTAAACGTTAAATGGCGTTCTTTTCTTCCAGTACACACCCAAAATCTCCTTAAAATTTTGAAGGCCAGTAACACCGAGGAGCTACTCGAGGCCACGGATGAAATAAGCCATACCACCGAGGCAGGTGTGTTTACTGTCAACAAACTAGGCAACAACGACCAAGTGCCCAGTGCTCGACAGGCTGGCTGTACTGGAAGCTGCCATCAGCCAACTTGCCGTTGGTTTCAACAACAACAAAAGACAGCGCAACAACCAGCAGCAGCGTAGCCGCTCGCAGACACGTTCAGCATCCAGGCGGCGCGGACAATCGACCAACGCAAGCCAGACGTGGTGCTGGTACCACACCAAGTTTGGCACCGACGCCCGCACCTGCGCGCAGTGCAGTGCCTTCCTGGGTGCAGCCCAAAACACCCAGAGAAACTACTAATACCACCTTTGTGTCAGGCAGCGAAGGGTGGTTCAAAACCAGAAACTCGCCTGCATGTACGCGACATCCACTCATCAACGAGATTCCTCGTAGACACCGGCTCAACTGTCACTCTGCTGCACTGCCTAAAGCAGCCCAAGGCCTGCAGCAGCAACAGCTGGTGCTCTACGCAGCGAATTCAACGCCAATTACAACCTATGGACGCCAGCAAATGACACGCAACATAGGTCTGAGACGTGACCTAACCTGCGAGGCCATCATCGCAGACGTCGACCTGATGCACAGCTACATTATCGATCCGCTTACAGGGCTAACGCCAAAGGGCACACTTGCCCGCGCAGCGCTGCACTCAGTCTCCACTGTAGCACCGAAAACACCGTCGGCCAACAAAACACCAGCCCAAAGATACGCAGTTCTGCGTCTCGAATTTGCTGAAGTTTTCGGACCCAACACCAGCCCTGTACAGATTTCTGGTCTTCTAGTGAGTCACACCATCAACACCACTGGACTGCCTGTTTTTGAATGTCCTCGCAGGTTAGTAGGTGACAATTTAACTGCAGCAAAACAGTGCTTCTCAGGCCTCCTCGAAAAAGGTATCATCCGACCATCACGCCGACGCCGCACAGTGGGCAAAAATGCCTTTTTTTGTGTCGAAATAAAATAGCCGCCGCTGTGGTAGGCCGATCAATATGATTCTTTTTGGAGCTTGAAGCTCAAACACCCCAGAATACAGGAAAAGTGGTCCGAAGAGAAAAAAAATATTTTTGAGGTTGAAAACTACCCCTAAATGCACCCCTAATCACTATATCTTTATATCATTATTATTCAATCAGACAAACACACATTTTTTACAAAAAACATTTTTCACTCAAACTAATGATTTAAAATACAAAAAAATTCTTACGTTCGAGAAAAATTTAAAGGTAAAAGAGACAGATATGAAACGACCTCTAATGGTGACGAATTAAATATATATATATATTTTCAACCAAGCCACGAAAGGAATTTCATAACATCTGTACAAAATTTACTTCTCACGAAAGCTCGGTAATAGTCTTCAGCGGAAA
>JAPYYV010009742.1:0-15297 GCA_030522625.1 Copidosoma aretas | reverse complement strand
TTTAAAAATTACACACACACATACGTCAAATTAAAAATAATATTAATGTTTATTTATTAATGTGACTGTAAGACCGATATAAATATTTGTCTTGTTTTTTGTTCAATTTCATTACTCATAAAAAATGCAAAACTAAAAAGATTATTGTAATATCTGATAAATATTCTAAAATGCTTATTATTTAAAAAAAGATGTCTCAATTTTTCGTCATATTTACTCAAAAGACTCAAACAGATTTTTCCATAGTTACAATAAGTGTAATTATTCCTTTCTTTTATCCAAAACAATGCAGAATAATAATAAGATAGCATAATCTATAAAATATATTTATTATGTTATTATTTTTGTATATTTATCATATTAGTATGGGCTTTTAAGAGAAATTTGTTGATTCGGTTATAAAATTGGTAATTTTTCATGTTGGTTTTCAATGAGGGAGTATCAAAAAATGTATAAATAAGGTAAATGTACCAATGCTTGGCCACCATGGGCGTAGCTGAGAATTTTTTTTAGTGTGGGTAACTTGACAGTAAGATGTATATGTATGTACATACATGCATACAATAAATACACAAAACGACTATTTCCACCCCCTAGCTACGCCCATGTTAGCCACCAAAAAATAGGTCCCAAAGCCTATCCACAATCACAATTTAACAATTAGCACGTATTTCTGCAGCTGTAAAAAATATTTTTTTTAATATCCACAATCAAAAATTATATACACTTTTTTTTCAAAAGTTATCTCGATGATACTTTGATCCAAAAATTAAAAAAAAGGGTTTCTAGAAAGTGACTTTGAACGGCTGGCCAGGCTTTGGGACATCTGTCAACGTAACCTCACTTTTGGTGCGCCCAGATGAATGGCAAATGTTAATTGTGTACAATTAATAAGAACGGCCAGTTATTGGGCCATGAAGTATTGGCCACAGGTACAACTTTTTTCTACAGTGGCCAATAATTATAACATCCCACCAAGTGAAATATTGAATGAAAACTTTGTTCATGTGTTTGCAAGAAATTATTTCTTCGCGGTAATGCTTAGAATAGTGTCATAACTATCAAATAATAAAATTAAGATTTTAAATTTAAATTTTTTTCAATGTTCATGGAGTAGTTTAGAAATTGTCCTACTAAGGTGGCGAAGAATTGCTACATTTACCTTAGTGCTAGTGTGTTTATTTTTATTATTGAGATAATCTCAGAGAGCTACAGAGAGGAGAGACTCCAGTGTGTGTGATGAACGTCGTTAATATTACCCAGAAAATGATAAATTCATTTTACAGATTTACTTTTCTTTTGAAGTGCGAATTTTGCTTCTTGACTGACGGAAAAGAAGAAGATCTCAAAAATCACATGAAAGTTCATAAAAACAAATATTTTGGATATAAAAGATGTGGAATAATTATTAAAAATGAGCGGAATTTTATATGTGACAAAAAAGAACATGAAAATAGTAGGATGAGTAAATGCGGTGTTTGTAAGAAATTATTTAAAAGACAAACTCATCTTATTCGGCATAATTTGATACATGGAAAAAATGGAAAGATAATTTGTTGTAAATGTGGAAAGTCTTTTTCAAGAAATGATTCTCTGAAAAGACATCAACGTAAAATACATAAAAAATAGTAAGTTTTGTTTAAATAAAGAAACTGAATGAATTCAACAATTAGGTTTGTCAAAAATAATAATTTTTTTTCAGAAAATTTTTCATCTTAAAATTGAAAGGAAAAACCAGAAGTCATCTATAAATATTTAATTAAATCAAGTTGGCAACCAGTGATAAATTTGTACAAAATTAAATAAAATTTTTATTGACAAAGAAAACTTTTTTGACAATTATCAAATAACGAGGGGTTGGCGCGCAGGGTGTGAAACACCACTAGTATATATATATGGGTTGAATTGCGTCAACCAGATCACTTCTAAATCTAAAATTTGGAAGCACCTACAAAGACGTACAAGGGCTTAAATTTTAGCTTGAGTCATAAGGTTTCAGATCCCACTTGCCTATTAAGAAATTCAAAATGACAGATCCAATATGGCGGCTCAAAAAAGGAAAAATGTAGTATTATCGACAATACACGAAAATAAAAACTCTAATTAATGTATATAAACTTGATACTACTTATTACGTAAGCGCTTTAACTTTCCAGACTGTTAAGCATACCCAACGATTGCTACGACACCTAACATAACATTAAAAATCCCCACGACTCCGTAACGCAAGCCTTTTAACCAAAAGTTTTACGAAACGAAATCTTTGAACTTAATAGTATTGTAAACATGTGTTTTTCAAGTTTTCAGACTACTGAACGAACCCGACGACTACTAGGACACCTGACATAACCTCAAAAATCCCCAAAACACCGTAACGCAAGCTTTTTAAGCCAAAAGCTTTACGAATCAAAATATCTGAACTTGACAGTATTTTTAACATGTGTTTTCCATCTTTACAGACTACTCAACGAACCCAACGACTACTAGGACACCTTACATATCCTTAAAAATCTTTACAACCCGCAACGCTACCCGTTTGAACCAAAAGTTTTACCAATTGTAGGGATTTTTAAGGTTATGTTAGGTGTCCTAAAAGTCGATGGATTCGTTCAGTAGTCTATCAAATTAGAAAATACATGTTTAAAATACTATCAAGTTCAAATATTTCGATTTGTGAGGCTTTAAGTTTAAAAAGTCTACGTTACGGGGTTGTGGGGATTTTGAAGGTTATGTTAGGTGCCCTAGTAGTCGTTGGGTTCGTTCAGCAGTCTGTAAAGTTGGAAAACACATGATTAAAGTACTATTAAGTTAAAAGATTTTGATTCGTAAAACTTTTGGTTTAAAAGGCTTGCGTTACAAGGTTGTGGGGATTTTGGAGGTTATGTTAGGTGTCCTAGTAGTCGTTAGGTTTGCTTAGTAGTCTGTAAAGTTGGAAAACGCATGTTTACAATACTATTAAGTTCCAAGATTTAGATTCGTAAAACTTTTGGCTTAAAAGGCCTGCGTTACGGGGTTGTGGAGATTTTGAAGGTTATGTTAGGTGTTTTAGTAGTTGTTGGGTTCGTTAAGTAGTCTGTAAAATTAGAAAGCATACGTTTATAATACTATTAAGTTCGAAAATTTTAATTTGTAGAACTTTTGGTTACAAGGCTTGCGTTACGGGGTTGTGGAGATTTTAAGAAAACACATGTTTACAATACTATTAGGCTCAAAGATTTCTATTCGTGAAACTTATGGTTTGAAAGGTTTGCGTTACGGGGTTGTAGAGATTTTGGAAGTTATGTTAGGTGTCCTAGTAGTCGTTGGGCTCGTTCAGTAGTCTGTAAAGTTGAAAAACACATGTTTACATTACTATTAAGTTAAAAGATCTTGATTCGTAGAACTTTTGGTTTAAAAGGCCTGCGTCACGGGGTTGTAAGGATTTTGGAGGATATGATAGGGGTACTAGTAGTCTTTGGGTTCGTTGAGTAGTCTGTAAAATTAGAAAGCATATGTTTACAATACTATTAAGTTCGAAAATTTTAATTTGTAGAACTTTTGGTTTAAAAGGGGTTATGGAGATTTTAAAGGTTATGTTAGGTGTCCTAGTAGTCGTTGGGCTCGTTTAATAGTCTGTTAAGTTGGAAAACACATGTTTACAATACTATTAAGTTCAAAGATTTCTATTCGTGAAACTTATGGTTTGAAAGGTTTGCGTTACGGGGTTGTAGAGATTTTGTAAGTTATGTTAGGTGTCCTAGTAGTTGTTGGGCTCGTTCAGTAGTCTGTAAAGTTGAAAAACACATGTTTACATTACTATTAAGTAAACAGATTTTGATTCGTGAAACTTATGGCTTGAAAGGTTTGCGTTACGGGGTTGTAGAGATTTTAGAAGTTATGTTAGGTGTCCTAGTAGTCGTTGGGTTAGTTTAGTAGTCTGTAAAGTTGTAAAACACGTTTTTACAATACTATTCGGGTCAAAGATTTCGATTCGTTAAACTTTTGATAAAAGGCTTGCGTTTTGGTGTTGTGGGGATTTTTAATGTTATGTTAGGTGTCCTAGCAATCGTTGGGTTCCCTTAACAGTCTGGAAAGTTAAAGCGCTTATGTAATATGTAGTATCAAGTTTATATACATCGATCGGAGTTTTTGTCGTCGTGTATTGTCGATTATTCTTTATCTTTCCTAATTTGAGCCGCCCTATTGGATCCGCCATTCTGAATTTCTTACAGGGCCAAGTAGGATCTGAAAGCTTATGACTCAAGCTAAAATTTAAGCTCTTGTACGTCTTTGTAGGTGCTTCCAAATTTTGGACTTAGAATTGATCCGGTTGACGCGATTCAACCCATATATTTATACTTATTCAATTATGCAAGTGCCACTAAACAGACTAAGTACAAGCACCAGCCCCAGTTTGCTTCCGCCCTTTTAGCTGGCTGGACCTGCTCGTAGCTCATCTACGTCTACTAAATTTGATATAATTAATCGTGCATGACCAAGGCATATATATACATATTTTCATGTAAGTTTTAGCTAGCTAAAACTAAAGCGCGACACTTAGTCACGCTAGCGTCGCACAACAGTGACAACCGTCAGTCAATACTTCGCAGAACCGCAGTCAGCATGAAAAAAAGGTCTTTTCGAATAACGGTGCTTGTCGCTGAATAATAAAACTCGATGAATCTATAATTATGAGTGAATAATTATAATATCATCAAGCTGTACTTGTTGTTGATTCAGGTGAACCTGTGTTCGACTACGTATAGTATTAAGTGTAAAAAAACCATGTTTCATTGTATTTATATTATAAATATTATTTCAGGTATTACTAGCGTCAACCGCAGCAATGATTTCTTATTCTTTTCCATAAGATCAACCCTTTATCTTATAAATCAACAACAACAAGATGGTTACCAGACGAGCGAGATTCTGTTTCATTACTGAGGCTTATGATGTAAAGACTACCATCTTGAAAGTGCGAGCTATTTAGTTGGAGGGAGATGATGCAACGTAAGAATTTCCGGAACAAACTTTTTGAGATGAAAGTTGTTAAGAATATTGTTAAGTGTTTTAAAACTCGTGGAAAGTTCCAGAAGGTTTGGATTTCTTCGAAGGACGAGTTAGAAACTCTATAATGGATGAAGAAGGAAACGTGTGTTACGACGATGTTTATTTGGCTGAGTGTCGTAAGTACATTGATCCTAATCCTATCCGAAATTAAAACAGTGATTTTGCTTTTCATGATAACGTTACGTCAAGAATTAAAAATTTAATATGAGAAAAAGTTTTGAATAAAAATCAAAATGCAAATGTTTTTATGAATAATTTTGCAAGTAAATGCTTTAGATTAAATTGTCAAGAAGAAAGTTATGCAGCGACTTTGGGACTTTTTTTGGAGAGATCGGCCCTAGACAAGTTTCAATGTTTTCTAAAAATACATAAAATTTTAGAACCGTGGAAGTATTGGAAAAATTCGTTCATAGATACCTTTGCCGTGATCGGTTGGTCGAAAATAAAATACGCATATGAGCTTAAACACTTGAATTAATCCATGTTAGAGTACGTGCTAAGAAAGAGAAATTTTCTGTTAGAGACAAATAGTAAAATATTAGAAAATATGCAAATAAATTCAATTGCTTTGGGTTCAACAGCAAAGATTCAACTACACATAAACAAAAAAGATTTAAACACAGTAGATAACCTAATGACGACTATAAATCAATTAGAAAGTTTTATAGAAAAGGAGGAAAAGGTAAAAATAAAAACAGTAAAAAAAAATTAAATAGAAAAGAGCCTTGTCCTCACTGTGTTAGGAAAGGATACCTAAACAGATATCATTCAGAAGATGTGTGCAGATCTAATCTTTAAGATAAAGAAAAAATAAAGAATTAAAAAATAAAATTAGTTGATGATGCGAACATTGAAGAAAGTATAGCATTTTTGGAAGATTTAAAAAACGGAGTACGACCTAACTTGTCAAATTAAATTTGATCTTAGAAGATATTCCAGTCATAGCAATATATGACTCAGGAGCAAATGTATCAATAATAAACTATGATACATTAAAAAGTTAAAATTAAATAAAAGAATAAGTGGGGTAAATAAGTTAAAAACATTTACAGGCATTACGAATACGTTAGGTTCAATTAATTTGAAAACTAGAATTTTTAATATCACTAAAGCAATATGTTTTTATATTGTTAAAAGTCATTCTTTCTAGGATGATGTATTGCTAGGTTTGGATGCAATTAAGAAATTTAAATTACGTCACGACGAGAGAATTTATCAGAACGACACGAAGATATATGAATTAAATAATAAAATTAAAATTGTAGCCAAGCCAGAAAAGGTAGTCATGTGCAGTGAGAATGTTCTAGATACATTAGTAAACAAATATAAAGCGTTGTTCACAGAAGATAAATTTAAGATAGGTAAAGTGATAGGTTAAGAGGTGTCAATTAAGTTGACTTAAATCAACTATATCGCGCAAAAACCGTACAAGTGCTCTATAGGGGATAATAAAGAGATAAAATCGCAAATAAAATCTTTATTATGATAGATTTGCTTGAACATTCCACTAGTCCTTTCGCATCTTCAGTAACTCTTGTTTATATGATGGAGAAAGGAAAAAAGTCAAGATTATGTGTTGACTTTAGTGAATTAAATAAAATTATCATACCAGAAAGCCATCCTCTTCCAACCATAGATCATTTATTAATTCGAGTAAGGGATTGTAAAATATTTACAAAGTGAGATGTGAATTCGGCTTTTTGGTTAATTTCGATTCGAGAAAAAGATAGATATAAAACCGCGTTTATTACTCAAAATCGGCATTGGCAATGGAAATGTTTGACTTTCGGATTAAAGTATTCTCCGGCAATTTTCTAGAGAATTCTTAGTGATGTGCTGGTTGAGAATGATCTCGAAGACATAGCGATAAATTATGTGGATGATATTCTCATTCCCTCAGAGAATTATGCAGAATATATACGTCACAGCGAGAGAAATCTTAGTGCCATAGAAAAAGCGTGGTTTGAACTAAACAAAAATAAATGCATATTTGCAAAAAAATCAATGATATATTTGGGTCATAAAATTGAAGAAAATGATGAAAAACCATTATATGATAACTTAATTGCTATAAGGTAATTTCCAACACCACAAAATCAAAAAAATGTTAGGCAGCTGTTGGGAAAAAAAATATTGTTTTTAAATATATACTACAGGCTTCTATAGAGTTGGAACCTTTACATAATTTACTTGGAAAGAATGTAAAATTTGAGTGGTCGAAAGAATGTGAGAGTAGTCTTACAAAAATAAAAAATTATCTCAGCTGTGAACCTATGTTAGCAATTTTCGATGAAAGATTACCTATGTACATCTTTACTGATGCATCAAAGAAAGGTGTAGAAGCTATTTTAAAACAGCCGCAAAAGGATTGTTCTATAAAACCAGTATTCTATTTTTCGAAAAAATTTACAAGATCCCAAGAAAACGAGCGTACTATTTTCTTAGAAGTCTCAGCGATTCAATAATGTATTTTGTATTGGCAATACACACTTATTGGTAATAAAGTTATAATTTTCACGCACCAGAAATCCCTGGAAAATTTTTATGTAAAAAATAGTAAAGATCCAGAATCATTGAATTTATTGAATTATGTTTTGAATTTTGGATTTGAAATCAAGTACAATACAGGCATAAACATTGCAAAACTCGATTGTTTATCTCGTAATCCAGTATTAAAGGATAGCAAAAATAGTGAAACAGCTATGGAAATAGTAAATTTTTCAACAATGGAGGAATTGAAAAGTGAACAAGAACAATTAGATATAAAAAATGATGATATAGTAATAGTTAAAAATAATATTAGTTATAGAATCCTAAATAATGGAAAAAAGTATGGATTTCCGAAGAGCTAGGGATTAAAGTGATAAAAAAAATACCTAAAATAAATTATATTGGAATAAAACAATTGTCTTCAACTTTAAGTCCAAAATATTACTTCGAAAATATCCATAAACATATAAAGCTCGTTTTTAGAGCATGTTATACGTGTATAAAAAATAAGAAACAGAAGAAAATTAGATCCAGTCAGGGTAGGTTCTTTTAGAATAAAGCATAAGATCTCTGATTTATTGTACATCATAGATGCGGGTTTAAAAACAATAGAATCAAACATTTATCATGCAAGCAAAATGATTCCTTACAACAATTATCCTGACTTTTGTTGCACAGACTTGTCCGGGAGAAAAGGGGGGATGTAAGTTTAAGCTAGCTTAAACTAAAGCGCAAAACTCAGTTACGCTAGAGTCGCACAACAGTGACACCTGTTAGTCGATACTGTGCAGCACAGCCATCAGCATGAAAGAAGCGGCGTCTTCGATTCACAGCACTTGTTGCTGAATATTAAAACTTAATAAATCTATAATTATAATTAAATAATTATAATATCATCAAGCTGTACTTGTTGTTGATTCAGGTAAATCTGTGTTCGACTACGTATTGTATTTACTGTAAAATACCATGTATCATTGTACATATATTGTAAATATAATGTCAGTTATTAGTAGCATCAATTACAACAATGATTCCTTATTATCTTCCATAAGATGAACCCTTATTAAGATAATATCTTGTACATACATATATTATACTTTGTATTGATGCTCAGTATTCAACACTTATATGACAATTATATTTTATCAATAAAAATTTATGATACGGTACAACCATTGAGTTATCAACTAAAAATTTTTTATAACTTATATTTATTCTATGCCTATTTTTATCTGGAATACTTTTTTTTCTTTCGGATTACGTCCACATCACGTGTTATAATTTTGTTATCAGGATGCAACGTTACCAGTATATGAGCATGTAGTAAACCTTTTTCATTAAATGTAATAGACTAAACGTATGTTATTTTATTAAATAAATTATTTTTGTTATATTATTCAAATGATATTGTTTCTTTGTATGAAATAATTTTACTGTTATATTAGGTATATCGTTTGGTAAATTGTTTTTAGGAAAGTCTTTCAATACATTTTTAATTTCCTTCTATTTTGGATTACATGTAGCAGTGATACATAAGTCTGGTCTACCACATTTTTTCATAATTGCCATTGCATCTTGATAATACAGTTGCATGTACCGTTGTCAGCCTATATACGTTAAAGGTGAAATACAAAAAAATTTTCTATCCTATCTTTTTTTTGAAAATTGTGTGCCATGTTAGATGCACTATTTAAAATATAATCTAATAAACCTCGATAACATTGGATACGTAACTTTCTTTGATTATTTTTCAAAAAGTTGATCAGCTTCAACCATAAAAGCAGCATGCAAAAAATTTTTTTGTGTTTATCTTACTGATTTTAGTAAGGGATCGAATATTACATTTTTCGGTCCATAAGACAATCTGCCTTCGTAGTATTGTAACAATGCAATCATTGTGTTTTTTTTTTATTGAAACTTTTTATGTAATTTGTACTTTAACCAAAATCACGTAAAAGAAATTATTTAGGGTAAACCATGGAATCGACATATTTGGATAGTTTGTTTGAATAAGTATGAGTTGGTGCGGTTTCAGAAAGATTTTTGGAATAAATACATAAGTAAAAATCATCAAATATTCTATTTTTAAAAATATTAAAGCATCACACTCTGCTATATTAGATGTATTACATACATTAATTAACATATTTCTTATTGTATCATAGTTGCTATAATAATGACTGATATAAGTGTGCGTGTTATGGTGTTTTTTATATTAAAAAATGGCATGAAACGTATTACTCAACAAAGACAGTCACATTTCTGGGGGTTGGTGCGCAAAAACGCGCGGGAGAGTGAAGCCGCACTAGTATATATACATATATTCTAGTGGGGCTTCGCTCCTTGAGCGCTCAGCGTGCCAACCTCCTAATGTTAGACATGTAGAAAGCGACTTGTATCTATACAATTTCGTAGAAATAATCATAACAACTGTAGAGTAAAGAATTACTTTTTTGTTTATTTTCAGTTTATAATTATTACAAATTTTTTTGTCTAACTTGTGAAATTTTAGTAATACTATTTTATGAAGAGATGTTTTTCCTTATAATCGACATACTTCTGGAGAGATTGGTATAAATACATATAGAATTCGGTAAATCTTTATTGTTTAACTTCAGGGTAAGATTTGTCAAATCATTTAATATTTGTTATATTTCTATGGTTGATATTGCGCAATTAATGTGTTTCATAGGTATGAGCATCACGGCTACATGAATAAATGCTTACAATACATTTGGAATTCATTGAATCGTCAAAATCATTTTTGGAACGACCGACCTGTTGCATATTTATCAGGATAAGATTGTTAAAAATATCAAGTTTACTTCTCTAAGGTCGGTATAAGTTTTACACGCCAAGAACTCTGTTTACTCTAACAAGATGGCCTTCCTTTACCAAAAACCATCCTGGTAGATACAAAGTATTTACTTCAAGATTTCCTTGATATACATATATATATATATATATATTTACATATATATATATATATATATATATTATTTATACGGCCTATCTTACAGACCAAATAATAAAAATTTTAGTCGATTCCTATATTCTGGAACATTAAACCAACAATTTTTTCTGCATGCCTAGGTTATGATAGAAAGTAACAGAATGCATTTACTTCGAAATAGTGAAGAACGATTCTGAAATAAATATCGTCAAGGACTTTAAGATCATATTCCGTGTAATGCATCAAAGTTATCCCAATATTTTAAAAATAAAAATAAATTAGGTACTCCTTACATTCTTCTAGCAATATATATTGGAAGTCTTAGATACATGCAATCACATTATCAAGATGCTATGGTAATAATGAGGAAGTGTGGTAGATCTGACCTTTTCGTTACAGTAACATGTTATACTAAATACAAAGAGATGAAAAGAATCCTAAATAATTTTCCAAACCATACTACTCCCACTGACATTACAAATTTAACAGTACGATTGTTTCATATAAAATTACAAATGATGCATGATGATATAATAAAAAACAAGATCTTTGGTTTGGTCGTTGCATATGTTCACACAATCAAATCCAAAAAAAAAAGATCACCACATGCACATATTATTGTTACATTTCATCTAAATAATAAGCTACATACACCTGAAGACATAGACAAATTTACATCTGCAGAAATTCCTATAGATAAAACTATAATACAAAAATTGGTGATAAAATACATGCTTAATGGCCCTTATACCAATAAAAGTCCATGTTTTGCGAAACATAAAGATATTAAAAAAAAAGAAGATTTTAAATGATTTGAGACACACTACATCATTAAAACCAAACGGTTATTCCGAATATAAAAGAAAAAAAGGTTTTTGACAACCATAGGTATAATATCAAATAATCTACATATCAAATTTGGGTTGATAACTCTATGACTACTACTTATAATAAATTTTTATTATATAAATACCAATGCCACATAAATGTAGAATATTATGCATCAAGAAAAAGTATCAGATACATTTATCATTATATACATAAGGAAGGAGACAGTGCATTTAAAAAAATACAACAAGTTATAAAAGAGGAAGCAAATCAAATTTATGACGAAATATCACTGTTTATTGATGGATGTTATTTAGGTCTAATGGAAGCAGCATGGCGTTCGCAAGAATTTTTAATATCCGGTTGAAGTAATTTTGTCATTTATTCAGCTGTTCATACTATAAATCAACAAAAAATTATTTTTAAAGAAAATTATATACCTCATTCTTAAGAAAATTAGAAAACAACACTTACAACTTTCGTTGAACTAAAAAAAAAGATAAATTTATACTTCGATTAAAAATCTAAATGTACCAGAATATTACACTATTGCTTCTCAAAAAGAGATGAGACGAAAACGTACTAGAGCATACACTGCGATTGGCAGGTTAGACGTTGTATCACCTAAAGATAAATAACCTTTTTTTTAAATCAATATTAACTAAGGTCAATAGACCTGCGGCTCTTAAAGATTTACGTTATCATTATAAATATCATGATACTTACGAAGAAACTGATATAAGCATGGGATTAAATGAGTACGATTCACAAATTTTGATGATTTTTGAAGAAGCTTAAAACATCATATTACCTTCAAAGATAAGAGATTTTTTGTAATGGTTTATTTTATCTGAAAATATACAAAGTGATACGATTTGGAGTGAACATACAAATTATTTAACTTAAGATTTATTTAAATAATAAAATCGACACTTTATTAATTTTAGATAAGTTTTTTCTATCAGATAATCAATCTTGCATATATTTTAGTTCACCTAAGCTCACAATTAAATCCATTTTTATAGAAAATAATTAAAAGAAAAACGTATGTGTAAGTCATAAAATTTTGAAGTCCATATTTAGTAAATTAAATGAAGATCAAAATTTTGTTTTAAAACAATTTGTTAAAACGACATAAAACTATTTCTTATCGATGAGCCTAGGGGTGCCAGTGAAACATTTTTATATGAAACATTAATCTATTATTTTTCTTCTATAAATAAAAAAGTTTCATCAATGGCGTGGACAAGTATAGCAATAATCTTACTACCGAAAGGTAGGACCGGTCATCGAACTTTTCGACTTTCATTACATTTGAGTTATATTGAGAACGTATCTTTAAAAAAAGGATTAGATAAAGAATCATTCCGAAAAGCTGATGTTATAATTTGGGATGAAGCTTATATGATACACAAAATAGGTTTAGAAATAGTGAATAAATACTTAACAAGACTTATGTGACTGCAATCAATTATTTGGTGGAAAATAAATAATGTTAGGTGGTTGTGTTCGACAAATTTTACCCGTAATATATAAAAGTTGTAGATCTGCAATCATACAAGAAACTATAGAATGTTCATATCGTGTACCGAAATTTACTATATTTAAATTGACCATAAATTTACGTAACATGCAATAGGTCTTTTTATCGATGTTGTTAAAAATCTGTAAAGAAAAAATGTATTAATTTCTAATACCTGTTAACTGGCTTATCATTAATTTTTTTCTATCAATATTAATTATGATTCTTCTCTCGTTAATGTTATTTTTTTAATACTTAATCATTATACATATTTATTATTTAAAATTGTTTTGAATAATATAAAAGAAAATAGTTAAATGTATTACAGTATTAATTATGAAACTTGTAGAAATGTTGACCCAACTGATGATCATATACATTTTAATTTTCTTTTAGTAGTTTTAAACAGTATAAATAAAGGTCTTTCACCACTTAAAATGCATCTAAAAATTAACTGCATCGTATTGTTCATTTGATATTTATTTATATTTAATGAGTTTCGTAATTGAACAAGACCGTGAGTTTCGATATCACTCAAATACAACATTGAGTAGGATATAATTGCAGGTTAAAATAAATAAATTAATGTATTTATTCCAATAATTACTTTAAATACTTGGAGTTCTTTGTCTTTACCTTTTATTCTTTACTTAAGACATTTCTCTTTTTTATTAGCTCATGCTATGTCTATATACATATGTTAATGACAAATTTTTTAAAGTGTTGGATTATACTTCAAAAAATAATTTTTTTCCCATTACAAATTGTATTTTTTTTCTCGAGGTGTAACAACCTTAAAGAGAGCTATATTACATGTGTGTCTTAATATACATTTTCATTTATGCATGTTGTTTGTTAAGAAATATTATATTCTTAACTTTTTTCTAAATTATAACAAAGGTTTATAAATTTTGACTTTGTAATGTCTTGTGCTTCGTAGAGCAACATTATTAGAAATGTTTATTTGGATAAGTTGTTTAATTTGTTACGATGATTCAATTATGTTGTAAATTATTATGAAATATCGTTTTTATTCTGAAATATTCTCATAATGTTACGATGGGTTTCACAATTTGAAATGGGAAAAAAACTTAATGCGCCATGGTTCTAGTACCTTACAAATAAAATTGATCTGAAAACCTATTGACAGAAAAATATGATTTCCATACTTAACGTAGTCTTATATTGATGGAACTATATGAATATCAAACCATATGTGGTACTTTGTTTATGGGACTATTTTATTGCGAGGTGGTGAGGAAATCTACCTAATAGTCAGTAATTTTTTTTTCTGTACAGGTGATCTAGGATTTTTTCAATTTTTATGACTACTTCTACACAGCAATTTATTCATAATTTCAACAAAATTCTTGCTTTACTTATATCATCAGATATTTAAGAAATAGAGCCTATTAAAAAAAACATTTTTCGATAAATGTACTTATAATATTACAATTCGAAGAAAATGGATATTCGAGAGGCAACTAAAAGGTGTCCATGTTGTGTCCAGGAAACGTCAAATAGACGTCAAAATTAGTGGCGATAGGCTTCAAGGGGATCTTAAGGGTTTCAAGGGGCGGAAAGTGGGTCTACAAAGAATCAAAGGTAGGGGGCACGGGGGATAGAAGGTCGAAGTGGGTAATAGGGGTGGCAAGGGGTCAAGAAAAACATTCCAAAATAAGGAAAGTTACGTAGAAATAAACGTCTTTCTGTAAAGGCAGGGGAAGGTGGAGGGGATATAAATTTTTCAAAAATGAAAAAAAACACATACAACAAACCGTCTTTTGCAAGAGCTGGAAAGGGGTAAATAATGGGGCAAAGGGCTTTAGGTGGGCCTAGCTGCCCGTGAAATTGTTACAACTATACAATATATAATTTTTTTTTTTTAAATTACAGTATTAATATTAACTAAAAATCTACGTTGCATAGATTTAAATTCATCATTATTATTACTAATAATTTGTAAAGGTTAAACAGATAAATTTTAAATACTTATTACTTAGTTTACTGATGATATTTATTCTAAAATTTACAGTGATATGACTAATTCTATTAATAATGTAATTCCTACAACTCACAATGGGTACACATATATTTTAAACTGTTCTTTACAGAGAACAATGCCTATTTGTTCTTGCATTTGCTATGACTGTAAACAAATCTCAAAAACAAAGTTTTGACGAAGTAAGATTATATTTAAAAAACTTTTTTTCCAGACGGTCTATTGTATGTTCTCCTTTCAAGAGCCAGAAATTTAAATAAAATTTATATTTAACACGAATAAAACAATGAATTTAGATTGAAAATGTTGTACGGAAGAAAATATTCGATACACAAGTAGTGTTACGTGGGACTGCGTTCGGTATGGTGATCGGGAAATAAGTGCACAGCGAGTAAGGTTAATAGTTCTTTATTTAATTAGAGACCGAGGGAAGAGCCAAGTGTGAGTCGCGAA
>JAPYYV010009741.1:0-11748 GCA_030522625.1 Copidosoma aretas | reverse complement strand
CAAGTGAACTGAAGTTTAGATAGTGTTTTGTAGTATGTTCTTTAATTTGTTACGTAAAAATAAAGCATTTTACGAAAAAGTATATAATAACATTTTATGCTAAAAATAAGCCAAAGAATACGGTTATAATTATTAAATATAAAAAATGTGAAGTTTTTATATTGTTGTTAGTAATTTATTGGAAATATAAAAAAAAATTTATTTTGTATATGAGTAACACGAATATTATCCTAATATTAGCTGTGCATTAAACTAAGAAAAATAATTCTTTATAGCATGCATTGGAATTTTTTTCTTTTTCTCTCCAAAATCGACATGTTCAAAATTCGTTGGAATTACTCATATGTGTATTAGAAAATACATCCTTGTTTTTATTATTTAGAAATGAGAATCAAAATATTAAAATATGGGGGTTGGCGTGCGGAGCGCACAAGGGAGCAAAGCCCCACTAGTGTATATATATATATCTTCCTATATATAGTTGTATGGACAAAAATGAGTCCTAGCCCTCCCGCTCCCCCTCGGCTCCCCCTTACCTCCTTCTCAAATTACGTAGTTATTCGTTCATTTGGTCATTCGTTTGAGCAAATTTAGTCATTTTTGACGTAGTAGCAGAATATTGGTGTAAAAACAAATATTTTTTTTTCGAAATTTATGGAGCTCACTTGCCCTAAAATATAGTTTGTTTTCTTCGTTGTTACAAGCATGTGCTATCCAGCAAACTTTGTATGTTGATATCATAATTAAATGTATAGTACACTTTTACAGTAAGTATCATACACAAAAGTATATTGCTAATCATATTTTGTATGAACATAACATGGTTCCCGATTGGGAGATCTTAGCCTATAACTGCTCAGATAAAGTTTGCTAGACTACAGCGCAATCACAGTTTGCACACACCTGGCTTTTTTTGTATCATGTGCGTGAGTCGGTTGCTCTGCCCCTTTTCTGTATTAGGGTATTATCATCCTATGTACTTGATTCTGAAGCACATGAGAATACTTTGCTGATACTCTTAACTAGTAATTAAATGATCTAATAATAAACAGTATGAGCGGGCAAGACTATTGGATTATTTAATTGTAGTCACTTAAGTTATATTACATTTTTATAGCGTATTGAGCTCGAGTGTACGGGTCTCCCCTATCTGATTCATTATTTGTATCACTAACGGTAACGTCTTATTATTTTGCGTGTGTCTATTTGCCAAATAAGTCGTGCGGGCCAAATAAAAAATGCCAAGGGGCTGTTTAGGAGTGACTTTGGCTGCAATCGGTAGTTTTTGGCCATGTTTGACGATGTTAGAGGGCTTTGGTAAAAGGGTTCGTCTGTAATCGGAATAATTTATCTGTTTTTAGCAGAGTTCGGCGAGAAAGTGTCTTTCGGGTGATTTCGGCCATCGTTGGCTATGGTAAAAATGCGGGGTGGCAGTGAGGGGGGAAATATGAAGAACTTTTTAAATTTCTAAGTCCTTGCAAAAAGGATTCGGGGGGGCACCAGAGGGTTGCGGGGTGGCTCCCAAAAATTTAAAAATATGATTTTTACGTGAAAAAACAGAGAAAACAATTGAATCTTTGCAGCTGGGTCGTGGTGGGCTGCGGGGGCGCACATAAAGGGAAAAAGCACTTTTTTCGATCAAATGTTTCTGGAGACCACAATATTCCACCGATTTCAACATTTTTTTAAATTTTATGGTAAGATGATTTGTAAGACATCTGCAATGGCTAAATTCTTATGTTCGATCCTAAATCTTTTCTACCAAACCTCAAAAGTCGAAAAATCGTAACATTTGCCGATTCAAACATAAATATCACTTATTCGGTGACCTATCAAGCAATAAAATTGCAAAATATCATAGATGTATCACATATTATAGATAATTATATCATTAAAATATTTAAAAAGAATTTGTTCAAGATGTCAGATACAAATATGGCGGACCGAATATCAAAAAGTTCTCGACTCTTGGCAAAAATAGGTACTCAGGGGTTTTTGGGGTCGCTGATTATTAATCTGCTATTATAATTTGCAAATTTAACATGGGCGATCAAATATGGCGGATAAAAATTGGAAAATTTGTCCAAACTTTGCAAATATTTTTACTCGGTGATTTTCTGGGTCGCAGATAAATAGTCTGCTGTTCAAATTTGCAAATTAAAGGTTGTCCATCTCATATGACGGACATAAATAAAAATATTTCTCTAATCCTGGCAAAAAATTTCACTCGGGGGTTTTCTGGGTCGCTGATTTATAATTTGTCATTGAAGTTGACAAATTCAAGATGGCCGATTCAGTATAGCTGTAGAAAATTGAGAAATTTATCTAATCTTTGCAAATATTTATTTGTGGGTTTTGTAGGCTGATTAATAATCTGTCATTGAAATTTGCGAACTTAAGATAGTTGATTCAATATGGCAAAAAAAATTTAATAATCCCTCGAATCTTGGGAAATATTTTTACTTGAACGTTTTTGGGGTCGCCGATTATAATTATTAATAGTTATTTTTTAAAATAACGTTTGCGACCTTTTTTGTAATTATAATTGTATTACAAGCTGTAATAAGGGTGAACATATAATTTCTTTGCACCCATTTCTTTTTTTTTTCATCTAGTTTATTAGAAAAAAATTTTCATGGTAATCTAACAAATCCTTATAATGTAATAAAACGAAATATTAAGATGTGCCTTTCCATTGAAAATGGAGCGACACAGTTTTAAGTTTTTACCTTTTTTTCTGTGAGGAGCACACTATCGTTCGTAAATTTTTTTTATAAGAATTATAAATAGTTAGCCCTCTGCAAAATGTTGAGTCATTCATAGCAATTCTCTAAAAGTTATAACGCATCAAACAAACGAGTTTTAAAAAAATACATCTGAAATTAAGCGTTTTTGTCGTTTTTTTTTTTCGCTTAAATGTTATCTAATCTTATAATAAAAACGCTATAATGTCTTTTATTTGATTTTTTATCTATATTAATACCTATAGGATAAATCTACTTTTTGAGACTGGCCTATAAAAGTGATTTGTTTGAATACTGCAACCAGGACAAGCATTTAAAAGGTTCCAATGTCTTGCTTATATGTCTGATAACACAGTAGTACAAGAAATCCTGCTATAGAATTATAATCAGCTGATAATCAACTGACATTTTGGCATGATATTTATTTGATATTTACCTGATTTTCACATCACTATCTCCTGACTTGTATCTGCTTCTCACCTGATGTGAGGATGGCGATAATCAGCTGATTATCAGGTAAAAATCTTTTAATATTGGTGGATATCAGATAAGCTTTGTCTTATTCTATTAGAACAAAGCCTCACTGGAATGTGCCTATTCATCAGATGATATTTACCTGATTTTCATCCGATAATTACATGATTATCAGATGATAATCATCACCTAAAGATCGTAAGGTGATAATCAGCTGAAAAACAGAAGATAATCATGTGACAATCGTGTGAATATCAGGTGAATTTTATGCTAAAATCTCAGGTGTTCATAAGCTGACTATAATCTTTCGCTTGATAACCGGGATAGATTAGAATTTTTTTTTTCTAGTTTTTTTCTAGTTTTTTCCTGACAACTTTTTTAAAGGTTTTTTTTTTGGGATCGTTTCTCATCTATATTTTTTAGTGCGTTTGACATTTCAAGCTCAGCGTTAGTACTATTCGGATAAATGTCCCGTTAGTTTTAAACGGCTGCAACTGTTATTAACAATGCTGGTCACGTGAAAAAATATATTATGCTTTTACACTTTTATAAAAAAATATTTGACTCTGTAACTTTATTTGCTACTAATTGATAAATAAATGTATATCTTCGTTTGGCTCGTTTTAACGATTAATTAGTTGCATTCTCGAAAATGTAATACTAGAAAGTGCGGTGGAGTATAAAAAAATATGGACTTGTTAAATAAATTACTAATTTTGTCAGATCCTTATATTTCTAGTATTCAAAATAAAGTCTGTAATACGAAGCATGAACTTGATCCAGCTGCTGTAGAATTATTAATAAAATCCACGTAAGTGTGTGTTAACTCGAAAAAAGTATTTCAATATTTTATTTTAGTCGTTTTTCATAGTATTTAACGCACCACTACTTACATCAGTACTAAGTATTTAATTTTTGACTATATAATGTAATCAGAAGCTGTGTTATAATTATAGTAACCTAAGAACAGCGGGTAGTACCAACATCTAGTTAAGCGTTTATATTTGTAACCGTACTATACGATTTTGCTTCGTGTCAATCGTAACTAGCTTCTACTCTATATGATAAGGATAAGCTCAGTATAACTTTTTCGTGTATGGGACGGGGCATTTCAAAATTAGGTTTACTTTTGCTTTCTGTTACTCGGAACAGAGTCCGTGATGCAATTATTCTAACGTAAGTCTTCCAATGTATGCTTTTATAATTTGCGTTGTGCGTTCATCATCTAATATAACTTTTTGCTTTAGACTTAACAGAAACAATCACAATAGTGTACGAAAATAATAATAATACTAGCACAGAGTATCTTCCACACATATATCAGTGCAAATAAGAATGTAATTCACTGCTACTTTTTTACTACAGTACATTTTCATTAAGTGACAAAAACGATTATTTGAGTAATAAAAAAAACTACTCGGTGTTATCAAAACATACTTTATTCGCATATATTTAAAAATACCCATACTCTAAATTTAATAACATTACGATGAAATTTACAAGATTTATTCAACATACGCACACACACGATATATTCATACACCTAGGGGCCAAAGACGAAGTACTTTTTCCTACATATGAACCAGAAGTATGCCAAGAAACATTGAACCTTGGGTACGTTATGATACTGCATCTGTTTTTTACAAATAATACTTACCTGTTCAAAGTCATAGATCTTAGGAAAACCTAAATAAAATTTTTCACCAAGTTTCACGAAACATATCCAAGAATCAATTCTGAAATCTATTGTGTTTGGCGAAATTAGTTTCACATTTTGAATTTCAAGCACAGTAATAAAATGTTCGTAGTCAACCATCTCAAAAACCATCGTGTATGAATATTTGCCAAGATTTGAGGAATTTTGAAATATACTTCTGCCGTATTGAATCTACCATCTTAAATTTGCAAATTCCAATGACAGATTATTAATCAGCGACCCAGAAAACCCCCGAGTAAAAGTATTTGCCAAGATTATAGAAATTTTTTAATTTTCTTCCGCCATATCGGATCGGCCATCTTGAATTCGAAAACATCAATGACATTATTAATCAGCGACCCCAAAAGCCCCCGAACAAAAACTTTTGCTAAGATTGAAGAAATCTTTTAATTTTTGTCCGCCATATTGGATCGGCCATCTTTAATTTGAAAATTTTAACAGCTGATTATTCATTAGTGACCCTAAAAACCCTCTAGTAACCATTTTTGCCAGGATTTGAGAACTTTTTGAAATTTAGTCTATCACATTGGATCTACCATCTTAAACTCATTCTTTTTAAATATTTTAACGATATAATTATACATAATATGTACCAGATCCATGATGTTTTGCAATTTTATTGCTCGATACGTGACCTAATGAATGATATTTATGTTTGAATCGGAAGGTATCACGATTTTTCGACGTTTGAGGTTAGGTAGAAACAATTTAGTTACAAAAATCGAAATTCGGCCTCCACAGATGTCTTAAATATCATCTTACCTTGAAATTAAAAGAAAATATTTTAAAATCGGTGAAAAATTTTGGTCTCTAGAAACTTTGGAACGAAAAAGTGATTTTTTCCTCAATGTGGGGCGGTGCGGGGGGCCAAAAACAAATGACGGTGTTACAAAACACGTAAAAATCAAACAAATACACCCGTGAATTGTTAGGGGCTGCGGGGTTGTAAGGGGGTGGGGGGGCAGATGGCAAACAAATTTATAATAATCACCATGTTTCGACTACAGACCCTCTTTTACACCTGAAGTAAGCCTTCATAATAGGTGTATTAGTAGCATTGTTAGAGACTTATTATTTTGCATACACGATTTCTGAAAAAAAAAACGACAATCACAAAACCTATATTTTAATCAGTAGAAGCACACTAACAAGAGAAGAACGTTTTTGAAAATCGTGAAAATATTCATTAGATTAGAAGTTATTTTCAATTAAAGTTAGTTGAACAAGCATAGTTCCAAACTTTAAATAATTTATGACTTTTTAATTCATTTTTTTTTTAAATCTGCAGGATACCTTTTCTACTTAAAATACGCTAATTAACAAGACAAACAATATTCCCCGGCCAAAAAACCTGTTTTTGTCATTTCTACAAACAATTGCGTTTCAAACAAATTTGCGTATTTTCAACCCAAAATGACCAGTAGATTCGGATTCTACTCCCAAAATTAAATAGAAATCATCTTCTTATGTGCGTAGACACCCCGTTGCACATGAGATCTTACCAAGCTCCAGGACTACTCGTTGAAAAAATGATTTTGTTCCAGTAGTAAGTCGGACCGAACTTTTCTTGTACAGGACTATGGTAACAGAGTTAGAAAATCGAATACAATTTGTACGTGTAAATTACAAGTCTACGGTAACTTGCTGCATCAATGTTATCTAGAAAGTACTGCAAGTACAACGTGCGGCTAGACGAACTATACTCATGGAACTAGATATGGGAACCGTGTGAATTTATGTTGGACCAAAATTGTTACCAGACATTACTAGGAATGTAACAAAAAAGCAGTCTGAAACAAATGGTAAAAAAATGTACTTGTGATATTAAATCAAATGAAAAAAACGAGTGAGCGGGTGCTTGGGCCCCCAACTATAAAGTTATACTTCTTTCGTGGAGGATATATGAATGTAGATATAGCGTTTACAAAATAAAAATTCAAATAACCCAAGTCGATGTGTCTAAGCTAGTGCAATCATCGTTGGGATTGGGATATTCGTCCATTGGGTATGGTTTCAATAAATATTGTAATATTTCATGAATGGGCATATCTACATATAAATTATGTGGATAATATATTATGTATAAATTATGCAGAATATATTATGTAGGTAAGAAAAGTACAGAGTATAGCTATGGCACGACGTGCTGCCAAGCTGGCTAGTACGAGACTCCTTGCTTTCATATAATCTTCCGCTCTAATGTCGCGCTCGCACCTGTCATATACGCTCACACACTCGTTCTTAGTCGCGTATATAATTCCCATATATAAAAGAAGGCTTCATGAATAATGGAAAACCAGTTTTAATGATGAATGTTCATTCAATTATACAATATGGATGACTAAAATATTTTCAAAAAAATATGTTACAAACATAATGATAATGTATACATAATTTTTAATTAAAAATTGAAAAATGAAGATATACGAGAACCGTTTACGGTAACTCTGTACGGCTGTCGATCTCGTTAGCAGATTCATTTGGAATATATTCTAAAAATGACAGGATTGGCTTGTAGTAACTAAAGTGAGAAATATTAACCTTTGATACTAATGTATCTAGAAATCTAGAAAAAACTGCATCGATTGTTGTGCCGTATCTTGTATTTGGTTTTTGGGGATCACTATTTAGGCATAAATCAAATTTATCGAAAAGAAAATCAATTAATCGTTGAAAATCTTCGGAGGCTAAATTAGTGTAGAAATTACCTTCTAATATAAGTAGCAAGGTGTGTAAATGTTCCCCCAATTCTCTGGAACTAACTTTGCCATAACCAAGTAATCGTCCGTAAAAAATTTTTATTTTGTTCTGTATATTTTGATTTGGTCATATATATATATACCACAACAACGACGATTTCTCTTGCATCTTCTAAATCACAGTGTGCTAAGCAGACATCACCAAGATTGGTAGTTCCGACGTAAAGCTCTCTCGCATTTCTCATTTAAATTTTGATATTTGAGGCACATATATTAAAAATATCTGCTTTGTATTGGTGAATAGTAACTCCCGCTGCTCTAACGTTTGGTCATTTGAATTTTACTATACAATTAAAATGAGGAACATCGATCGTGTCATTAATGTCCGTCTACGTCTCTGATAATAGTTATAAATTGATTTTATCTCTGACTATATCATTAATAATTTGACATCATGTTTTCTGAAGCTTGGACGATTAAATTAAAAAAATGATAAACCTTTTGTTTACCAATAAAATTGGAAGTTGTTTGGGTAACGGTTTCTAATTTATTTAGTGATAATTTTTTGAATTATTCTTGTAAAGATGTCACAGATGGATCACACTTACGACCATGGTAAAACTTCAAGTCGTCTTTTTTATTGACAACAATCCTTGTATATCTGTTACTCGCGAGAGTGCAACATACAGTAATTGTATTGCATGAGATTTATGATCTTTATAAACAATGTGTTCAAACGTAGCGCCCTGTGATTTATGAATTGTCATTGCACATCCGCAAACTAGTAGGAAATAATTTTTTTTTCTACAATAGTTTTATTATGATTCATTAGAATTAAAGATGATTTTCTTTGTATAGGAACACTTTCATCTGTAATATCATCAATAGCATAAGCAGCTGCTTTTCTCCTTACTTTTTGTCCTGTCTTTTCATCTGAAAATCGCAACCATACTCTAGTTACCTTTCTTTCATCATTTTGTTCTAAGTAAAATAAAATTCCGCTTACACTATTAACTAAACCATCGGCTACGTCAATATTATATGCAAGAACGTAATGTTTATTTAATACTAATGTTATTTCATATGATGTTCGTCCAGTATCAATTGTAGACATCTTATGAAGTTTCTGTCTGAGAAAAGTTTCTTGCTGATTGTCGTGACATCCAGTAAGTAGATCATGGGCTGTTGATGTTATTTTGTCTTCGCACCATGCAAGGCATGGTTATTATAATAAGAAACAGAATTATTGTCATGAAATTAACGTATTCCGTGAGGACAAAGTCTGTCAGCATTTTCTTTTGTAAAAAATCTTGTTTTAATGAGTGAAACGTCGTCATAACTAAGAATGTCACCGTTGCCAATTTTAGTGAGTAACGAAGAAATATGTTCATTTGCTTGCCTCATTACTTAAGTTAATTCATAATGTTTTAATCGACGACATAGAACTGGTCCGACAATACTTTGTTTTAGCTATTTGTAAATGGGGGTAGCTCGAACTGAAGTAACTTACCCAAGTCACCGATTAAAATAATGTCTAGTCCACCAAAATTAGTATAAAATTTACCTGTGATTCGCTTTAATCTTTTGTCAATGTAATTTGATAGTTCGGCTCCAGGGATACCAATTTTGTCGATAATAATTACTTTAAGATATTTAACTAATGTTCTGTATTGTTGAGCCAATTATGTTGTTAGCAGAAGTAGTTTAGATAAAGAAATTTTGAATGCTGTATGTACAGTTGTACCATCTATGGCAACAGCAGATTTTCCTGTGGATGCACACGTGATATATACATTACAGTAGCCATCTGTGTCACGGAATCGATTGTATATGCTCAATTTATTCCATGATCAATTTATTAATGATGATTTTTCCAAAGCTAGCTGATCCAGTAAAAAATATTTCTAAAGAAGATTTATTAGCCGTCAAAACATGATTCGCAACATGCATCAACATATCTGTCTGTTTTTCATTAGCATGTCGCATCAATTCACAGAAGGTATCAAGTTCCATAATGTTATCTCTTTTTTTTTGTGATAACACCTGATTTATTCAAAGTATCGATACGCAAATCTAGATATAAGTCTGCTTACTAGTTCTTGTACAATTCTTGAAATGGATTAGGTGCCTGAATGTTTCCAGCTATGTCCGTCACGTCATATTCATTCAGTCCTGATTTTCTTAGCACATCTGACGACATAACTCTATTGTTTTAGCAATAGCTAAATTCTACCAAAATTCTTTCCGTTTATTTAAAATTATATCTTTGATTTCATTGTAAATTTTAGTAATTTGAGTCTGTGCAAAATGTCATCATCCTCATTTTTAAATAATAAATACAGAGTGACCATTTCTCAATTATAATATAATTAATATGATCACTACCCATGCATCTGTCATCGATCATAAATAGTCAAGCTCACAAGATACTGGAGCCAGCGCAGCCAGCGCTATATCTCTTAAGCGCTTGCTAGTATCAAATCAAATCTTGCGGGACATTTTTTTGCTAATTATTTGCTATTTATTTTCCGATAAATTAGTTTTTTTGCCGCATCGATTGTCGAACCTCAATATTTAAGTTCACAAAATACTGAACCCAGCAAAGCCACGGCTATATCTTTTGAGCGCTTGCTCGTATCAAAACGAATCATTCAAGATTTTTTTTTTGGTAATCATTTGCTATTTATTTGCCGATGAATTAATTTTGTTGCCTCATCTGTCATCCAATATAAATAATCAAGCTCACAAAATACTAAAGTCAGCGCAGCCACCGCAATATCTTTTGAGCTCTTTCTAATATCGAATCAAATCTTGCGGGATGTTATTTTGCTGATTATTTGCTATTTATTTTCCGTTAAATTAGTTTACTAGGTATCAAATCGAATCTTGCGGAATATTTTTTTGCTAATTATTTGCTATATTTTTGCAGACAAATTTTTTTTCTGCCGCATTTGTCCTCGAATATATATAATCAAGCTCACAAGATACTGAAGTTAACGCAGCCACCGCTATGTTTCTTGAGCTCTTGCTCGTATCAAATCAAATCTTGCGAGATATTTTTTCGCTAATTATCTGCTATTTATTTTCCGGTATATTAGTTCTTTTGCTGCATAGATTATCAAACATCAATATCTAAGTTCACAAGATACTGGAGCCAGCACAGCCAAGGCTATTTCGTTTGTGCTCTCGTTTGTATCAAATCAAATCTTGCGGGATATTTATTCGCTAATTATTTGCTATTATTTACCGATGAATTATTGTTCTTGCTGCATTGATTATTAAACATTAATATTTGAGTTGACAAGATACTGAAGCCACCGCAGCCACTGGTATATCGTTTAAATGCTTGCTTGTATCTAATCGGATCTTGCTGGATATTTTTTTGCTAATAGATTTCTATTTATTTGCCGACACATTTTTTTTTTTGCCGCATTTGTCATCGTATATAAATTATCAAGCTCACAAGTTACTGAAGATAATGCAGCCACTGCTATATTTTTTGAGCTCTTGCTCGTATCAAATCAAATCTTGCGAGATATTTTTTCGCTAGATATATTTGCTATTCATTTTTCGATATATTAGTTTTTTTGCTGCATAGATTATCAAACATCAATATTTAAGTTCATAAGATACTGAAGCCAGCGCAGCCACCGGTATATCGTTTGTGCTCTTGTTTGTATCAAATCAAATCTTGCAGGATATTTATTCGCTTATTATCTGCGATTATTTACCGATATTTTTGTATTTGCTGCATTAGTTATCAAACATCAATATTTAAGTTCACAAGATACTGAAGCCAGCACAGCCACGGCTATATCGTTTGTGCTCTTGCTTGTATCTAATCAAATCTTGCGAGATTTTTTTTCGCTAATTATATTTGCTATTCTTTTTTTGATATATTAGTTTTTTTGCCGCATTGTTTATTAAACATCAATATTTGAGTTTACAAAATACAGAAGCCATCGCAGCCACCGGTATATCTTTTGAACGCTCGCTCGTATCAAATAGAATCTTGGGGGATATTTTTTGCTAATTATTTGCCATTTATTTTCCGATGGATTAGTTTTTTTGCCGCATTGCTTATTAAACATTAATATTTGAGTTTACAAGATAC
>JAPYYV010009740.1:0-11748 GCA_030522625.1 Copidosoma aretas | reverse complement strand
AATATTAGGACTTTTCCATCAGAGCACCAACTTTAAATAGACGGTACACTGTAACATGTAATTCTCATAACTTCTTAATATTTTTTCTTTATTCCTATGTCCAAAAGCTTCAATTTTCATTTTGAATCGTGTCAATATCTTATTTCGTTCATGAGATATTAGATTTTAAAAAAAAAAAATTCGAAAAAGGTCCACTGTGCGGCGGGGCGTTACAGCAGTGCGTGTACGCACTTACTCGCACCGAAACATTAGTTATTTGAATACTTACAAATGTCAAAAAAGCATTCTCTGTTATTGTCTATATTTCAGTAAAAATGTCTCATCTTTCGATCGAAATAGTCAAAAAATTCTAAAAATTTTAGATTAGAAAATATAACGTGTTTTTTTCAACATTTGCATTTTTTAGGATTATAAAGTAAAAATTTATAAAAACAGATAGCACTAAGCAGAGAAGGGGGTGATGGAAAATAACGGAGAATTTTGGTGTAAGCTCACACTCAAAGGAATGAGTGGAGTGGCTCTTACGAATCTGGGCAAAGCCCGAAGAAGACATTTCGAGAAAAAAATCCGTTAATATTTGGAATTCTTTGACTTGACAGATTTCGATAATAATGGAAAAAATTATTGTAAATTCCCATACAGTATATTATGTAGTTGCCTCTTGGTTATTAAGGTCGCTGATTACAAATCTAGTGTCGGTTTGAGGAAATTTAAAAGGGCAAATCTAAGATGGCAGTCGATTTTTTTTAAATTACGAAATTTGCAGATCAAAAAATATGACTGTTATCTGCGTTAAATCCAAAGTCTAAAATGTCTCCTAAGAAATTTTCGTAAATTACGTCATTTTCGAGAAAAAAAAATTTGTTGATATTTGGAATTTGTTGACCGACAGATTTCGATAATCATAGGTAATATAATTGTAAATTTTTGTATAGTATAATATGTAAGTGCCCCTCAGTTGTTAGGATCACTGATTACAAATCTAGTGTCGGGTAGATCAAATTTAAAATTGCGGATCCAATATAGTGGCTTGCATTTGTGAAATAGACAAATTCTACTAATAAAATGATTAAATCGTCATCTAAATTGAATTATAAGTCACATTGCCAAAAAAGCTAGTGCAAAATTATTTTTTTATTTGTGTTTACATTATGTTGTGTGTCTCCTGATTATTTACTTTTTCGATATGGCTCCCCAGTTGTTTACGAGCTCTTCTTGGTCCATCAGACTTGTAGTTTTATGTTACTGCCACAAATGGCGGACGCAAGACTGGTACTCTTATGGAATGAGGCAACCAGTCGGCAGCAGTTCCATTATAGTCTGTTCACTTTCTTGAAGCTAGTGACTTTCTACTGAGAATGGACAAGATGCGCGACAGCATACGATTATTGGAAAAATCAGTAGAATGTTGTACAGAAGTTTACAGTATGTGCTATTTGTAAAATTCTACTGTTTTGCTCAACAGTACTTCACACGTTATGTGTTTATTCAACTATAGGTATAAGAAGTTGCGCAACTATATGAATTGTGCTCCGGAGTACCATACCTTTTATTCACATTCTGCTCACTGGACTACGCTACCTCTTACTCACATCGAGCTCAATCGAACAAACCCATTTTTCAGTTTTGTATGGATTAAATTTAAATTCAAGAGTTCACAACTTAAAAAAAAAACATTGCTCAATAAATTTGGATCAGGGATACATTGGAGCTAAGACTTACTCACCCTGTTCTGGTTTTAAAAAATTAAAACAACTCTGCACTTTTAATAAAGATATTCTTTCCTAAATTAAATGAAGAGAAATACTCATAAGCAAACGCTTGTATGCATTTACTTCCATATTTTAACAATTACCTATGTACAATCACATATAATACCTATTGTGATCAAAATCTCGCGGGTCCAAGGATTCTTAATGCAAACGGATATCTTATAGGAAATGACGTGATTTACCAAAAATTTACAGGAGACATTTTTCAATTAGAATGTTACGTAAATCATACTAATTTTTTTTAATTTGCAAAATTGATAAGTTTTAAAAATATTGGCCGCTATATTAGATCCACCATGTTAAATTTAACAAATTCTACACTGGATTATATACAGCGCGTCGTTTTATATCAAAAAAACATTTTTTACACATGTTTCCGTCATGTGGAACAATATATAGCGTAAAAACTGTATTTTCAAACATTTAGCGCCCTCTAGCGCCCAAATTTTACCTGTGCTTATCCTCAAAAATTCATGTTTTGAGCTAATACTTAAAAGGAAAAATTAAAAAAAAAGTGACATACTTGTTGGAAAATCTATTTTAAAACTTAAAAATCGAAAAGAAGGGGTCCAACAAACCTTAAAATTGTTTTTTGTATTTTTATTGTTGTTCACGAGAAAAATGCTAATGTTCGGATTTTTTATTTTTACGTGCAATGATTTGTCTACGAAATCAAGAAGTTTGCGGTCCAAGAAAAAAATTTCAAAATTGTGACCGTCGCAGATGGCAAGGGTGTTAGTCAAAAAATCTGAAAAAATTCCAGTATTTTTTTCTGATAGAGAACTATTGATTCCTAAAGTTTGGAGAAAAACCAAATTTTTTTTGTTACTGTACACGTAGAATGTCCCATATATATATTCGCCTCTCTGCGTGATCTGCGCGCCAATCCCCTCACTTCTGTTTCACTAACCCCTAACTGTAAAAAATTACCGCATTTATGCATAGTTAATAATGCTGCAATTATATTTTGCTGGAAAATAAAGTTTATGATGAAATTAAACAATACATGGATGCACGATATTCAAGCCAAATAAAAGCCGCGAGAGAATTACAAGAATATCCTATATGCGCTAGAAGCCATTGTGTAGAAAATTTACTAGTGTATCTTAAAAGTAAACCAAATATAATTTTCGAAGAAAATTCAATTACTGAATCTTTTCATAATTTTAAAACACATCTGATAGAATAGTTTAGATTGAATAAAACAGATGATTTTACTAAAAATTAAAAATACGTAAATATTTCAGAATGTTATACTTTAATTTAAATGAAACGATTATAAAATGACGAAAAAGACCAAAACTTTTAAAGAAACTGAAATTGGCATGGGTTTATTTAAACAAGATTTACAAATTTTAAATATTTTTAAAGAAAATAGCATTGTTGTGTTACCAAATTAATTGAAAAAATTTTTCGCATGATTTTTACTTTCAGGAAACATTGAAGATGATGAAATCCGGAAAATATTTAAATGTAAGTTTACAGAAGACTTGAAAATAAATAAAAAAAATTAAGCTCTCTTACGTTTAAATGAAATGTTTAAATTAGAAAACAAATTTTGTAAAAATTTTACTCCACCTATCCCAGAGACTATTATTTTGGATGTAAAGAACAATAACGAAATAGAATTAGGTAACAAAATGTTTGATAATCTATATGGTACATTTAACGAAATACAAAAATACATTTTCCAATCTATATGTAATGGTAGCAATAAAATAATTTTTATTCATGGTTTAGGAGGATTAGGAAAAACATATCTATACAAGACTTTATTATTTTATTCATAAAAGAAAAAAGATTATATCAATGGCATGGACAGGCATTGCATCAATATTACTTCCAAAAGATATGACAAGTCACAGGACTTTTGAATTACCCCTAGCATAAGATAACATCAGAAGTTCTTTTTTACAGCATAAAATTGATAAGAAAAAACTAAGAAAAGTAGATTTAATTATATACGATGAAACTTCTATGATTCCAAGAGAAGTATCAGAAACCGTTGACAGAACCCTGCAAGATTTTTGTGACAATTATATACCTTTTGGAAATATATTAATAGTTTCACGTGGGGATTTCCGCTAAATTCGACCAGTAATTAAAAATAGTAACAGAAGTATGATTGTTTCTGAAACAATTGAATCATATTTATAGCATTTAATTAATATTTATAAATTGCAAATTAACATGCGATCGATAGACGAAAGATATTCAAAATTATTATTGAAAATTGAGAACGGACAAATGAAAACTTTTATCATTCCGAAACATTGGATAACGTCTGATGTATCTTCAAAAATATTTGGAAACACATCTAAAATAACGTTCTATAGTGCCATATTAACAACTCATGATAAATATACATATTTTCTAAAAAATAAAATAATAAATAATATGGAAGGGATTATTGTAACATATAACGGTATATATGATGCTTTCACAAAGGTGTTGACGAATTTGATGATGATATTTACATTGATTTCTCAATGTAAGTTTTTATTAATTTTAAAGCAGGTCTTCCACCACATGAACTAAACATAAAAATCAAAGCAATTTTAATATTGATGAGAAACTTAAGTATAAATAATGAATGTAGTAATCGTACAAGATTGAAAATATCGAAATTATATAAAATAATATTGAAGCAGAAATTTTAACAGGTAAAAAAATTAAAACTAAAGTTTTCTTACCGCGTATAAACATTATTTTCTGGAAATAATTCTCCTTTGCCTTTTATTTTATACAGAAAATAATTTTCTATTGTTTTAGCCTTTTTAATGATGATTAATGAATCTCAAGATCAAAATTTTGATGAAAATAATCTTTAATTTATTAAACCTCTTTTCTCATGCTTAATTACACGTTGCATTGTCTTGATGTAAAAATTCTAATAGTATTTTTATTTAACTACAAAATAGCGACAATAAATCTATTAAAAATATAGTTTGGGAAGAAGTCTTTGAAGATAACAATTACATACGAACATGAACAGTTAAAATAGGTAAATTATAATAAAACTAGCAGCTTGACGTATGCAAAGGACTACGCCTTTGCATGTAAGGCACAATCGCTATAATGTACATTCTAACGTCAAAAGAGTAAGAATTTGCGGTAGAAAGAGTAACTCTATTGAATTACTCTTTTCAAAGTAGCGAAAATTGATTTTTACTCTTTTTAAAAGAGAGTATCACGCATTTCCTCTTTCAAGAGAGGAAGTTAGTGTTTTTACTCCTTTCAAACGAGGAACTTCAAAAAATTACTCCTTCGAAAAGGGGAAAATCGTAAATTTACTTTTCAGCAAGGAGTAAATTTAATCGAAGTAATGATTTTCCCTTTTCAAAAGTATAAAATCAATATTTACTCTATTGAAAAGAATTAATTTGAAAAACTGCACACTTAAGAAGAAGAACCTTGTGTTTTTGGTTTTCAAAAGAGTAAAAATCGAATTTCACTCTTTTGAAAAGAGGAAACTGTCGTATCTATCATTTTCTGCTCTCGCGTCCACGTGACAGCCCTGCCCAAAGAGGTTATTAGAAGGCCTACATTGTCGAGAAGATTTTTAGAGTAAATCGTTTCATCCTTCAATGTAGGAAATTTGAGAACTAAACTATTGTGTATCTTTTTTTCGAAGCTTTGTACAAAAAAACTACAAGGGCAAAAATTTGTGTAGAATCCCATTTTACAACAAAGTATGTAATCAGCTGAAGTTGAAAATGACCAGAAAAGAAGTTGAATTTTGACGGCTGGACCGCATTGGTCAAATTTTCAGTCTCCCTAGCATTCAAGTGATCACACTTAATTCTGTGAGCCAAATAAGTGTTTTTAATATAATAAGCGTTAGTCAATGGGTACTATTCGATGTACTTTTGTTACTTAAGGATAAGTGTCAATAAATTTTTGTCATGAAGTAGGTGGTGTGTGTGTGGGTGTGTGTGTGTGTGTGTGTGTGTGTGTGTGTGTGTGTGTGTGAGAGAGAGTAAATATGATGAATTGAATGCATGTCTTACCCTTAAATATTTGTGCAGTTCTTGCAATAGAATTACTCTTTCTACCGCTAATTTTTACTCTTTTGACGTGAGTGTAGGATGTCTCTTATAAAATATATGTTTATAAAGTATATAAAATTAGATACAATGACAGCCACGTACTCTTTGAAACCATAACAAAGACTCGTGGAGTTGAGACATTCTAATGCTATTCTAAATAAAACCAGACAGTCCAAGTGCTGGCATCGCAAAACGAGTGTGCCGATCAAGCTGGAAATTGAAACGTTGATGCAGCTTGAGAAGACGAACAAAAAGCTGCAAGAATGATGACGATTGAACAACAATTCATCAAATAACAGAAAAGAACCAATCATCAATTTTTATGGCAATCCAGAAGCTTGCCACTGGGACTAATCTTCAAGCAGTTGGCATTTATAATACATTTGCCGTGCAACGCTGAAAATTTGTATGATTGTAGTACGCATGAAGAAGATTGTTTTGAATCGATTTTTAGCCATGATTGATTGATTACTACCGTTGATTTACATGACAGATGAAAATCCTTCTTTTATGAAAGAATTATACTGTATCAGTTAACGTGCTTGCAATTTAAAACCAGTGAACCGATTTTGCACAAATTAAAACTGGAACTTACCCACATACAGACGAGTAAGATGCTGCAATTTGGGCTTGATTAAGTTAAAATTAGATATTAGATCTCCGGTAAAACCTCGATCACTATGATTACGTAGGCGAGAACATAAGGCTCTCCGTCAGTATAACCATCGTGCCTAAAAACTACATACTACGAAATTGAATTCAAATAAATTACGTTTTTACACAATAGTTCTTACATAATAAAAAAAAATTAAAAAGCGGATGTGGCCTATTCACCTTAAAATCACAACAGGCCAAAAAGGTAATTCTATGTAGAATGTAATATATCTTAAATTACTTTTTATGGCCATAGTGTTGATGTTACTAAAGCGAATGGAAAACCACTTCAAAAAAAGCGTTCCTGAATGATTACCGCAAGGTGGAGTGAAAAAATTGTTACATTTTTTTTCTTATATAAAATAACGAAATATTCATAGCAATAATAAAATAATTTCTATATACGATAAGAAGGAGAAAGTTATGGACATAGAGAAGCTAATTAAATATAAATAATAATTTACTACATTTAAAAAAAAAACAGAAAAGTCTCGGTGTAAATCGAGAAAGTAAAAAGGCAAAAGTATATGGGTAGTGTGAAAATATTCTACGTCCTGAAAAAGGAGCGAGAAAGGGTTTAGGGACAGTGAGGAGGATTTCTGTAATTAGTGATATCACTAACGGTCAAGTTTTATCGTTGTGGGTCCGTCTATTACGCAAATAATACGTGCGGGCAAAACAGAAAATCCAAAAGAGATTTATGTTTAGCTGTAATCGGTTGTTTTCGACAATGTTAGATGATGCTTAAGCGCTATAGTGCTGTGATTCGTCTGTAATCAGAATAATTCGCCTGTTTTCGGTAGGTTTCGGTAGGGTGCCTATAGACATCTTTGGGGTCTAACCAAAGATGAAAAAATCCTAAGTAATAACCTAAGTCCCTAAGGGGGGCGAGGGGGTGCTTAGGGTAGGGCCTTTAAAATAAGAGAAAAAAATTCGAGTAACAAATGGAGAAAACAAGCGAATCTGAGAGGGGGGTAGGGGGTGGAGGGGGGCGAAAATTAGGTGACGATCGTATCAACACACGTAAATATCAAACCTATTTACCGGTAAATTAAGGGTAGCGCGAAGAGGGAGGGCGGAAAAAAATACTATCTTTACAACTATATACATATACTAGTAGGGCTTCGTCCCCTGGGCGCTCCACGCGCCAACCCCCATATTTCAATATTTGCATTCTCTGTCCGAATGATAAATTAAAAAATTTAATTTTAAATACACATATATGAGCACAAATATAGATACCAAAAGCAATCTCATAAAAATTCGCTGAAAACTCGAACAGATGTAGTCAATATATGAAATGAGTTTACTGATTTATCAAATAATTGTTAGTAATTTAATGCTAATAATAAAACTAATTGTTAGTTAAGGTTGAAAAAGATACATATGTATATTTATACGATATAAACGCAATTATTATTATTATGGAAACAGTTATGAACCTTTGATATTTTTGATCATTGTAGAATAAATTATAGATTTAAGTTTATAATAAAAGATCATTTTATAATTATTTCTTAATAGTTGTAAATGTGAATTGGTAATTTTATTATTTTTTCGTTTATTATAAAATTTTTTATATATTTCTAGATTTTCTTTATTTCTTTCATAAATATTAATAATTTTTATCCTCTTATATTAGTACTAACATTATTTTCGATTGAGTAACTTATGTAATTGATTAAACATACAACAACGTATTAGAGTTTTTTTTTACCTATACGTAACATTATAATTTATAACGCGTAACATATTTCTAAACTTTGAATCTATACTGTTGTGCCTTATAACATAGTGTTGTATATTATACCTACATAAATATCTTATATTTTCACATTAATTATCTTCCTCCCTCATATCTCTCCATTATTTTTATTCCTATATTTTTGACTGATATTCTTATTGAATTTGTTGTTTTTATTCCTCTTTACATAGCAATGTGTGCTTTATATTTTTTTTTCTTTCATTGCAGATCCTGCAGATACCTAAAACTTCTAAACTTACCTATCTCTTATTGCTTCATTTTTCTCTTTCTGCTTTTTTCTTACTTTTTACATTTAAATAAAGTTGTCAAATACCATATAGTTTATTTTATTTTCTAATTGAAAAAAGTTGTCCTTTCCTTTGTAAAGATATCTTTTATTTTGTCAAGTTTATTGTGTCAAGAAAACCTGCTCTTGTCCATTTTTGTAATGTTAAAAATGTAAATCTATTCCCTTTTTCTTATGCCTATTTCTAGACTAACTTTTTTCGCCTCCATTTCTCATATATATTCAGGGTGTATTTTTATTTAAACCCAACATGATGGTTTTAAATCTAAATCTTTTTCCTCCTTTTTTTCCTTTTTTATTCCCAAAGCCATGCCTACTTTGCCCGCCTCCAGCTTCCGTATGTATTCTTTTGTCTTTGCACCCAAACTCAACTTCATATTTTGGATCTGCCTTCTATTATTCCTACATATTATTATTCTTTTTTAAAAACAAGTCTCAGCTACGTACGTGCAATATGATTAAATCATTTAGTCCATAAAAAATCATATTTAATATAACTTTCTACGTTAGCTCTTTTGCTTAAGCCTAAAACTGATTTGACTGCCCATTACACCCTACCTGTGGTTATTTCTGTGTGCCACGATAATTTTTTGTTAAGAACCACAAACCTGGGTCCATCGGCCCATGTACTGGTTTAAAACTTTCAATGCATTTAATTCAAATTAAAACAGATCTGTTTTTATCTTTTTTCATTCCTAAAAATAAAGACTTTTTTTTGTGCTTACTTCCAGTATATTTTTTGTACAATATTCATCTAAGTCTTTCTGCATGAATTTTTTGTCTTTAAATGGCTGGGTACCTAAAACGACGTCATCAGATAATTAATTTAAGAAAGTAAATTTTAAGTTTGCCCATTGTTACACCTCCTGTATTATTTTACATCCACTTATCGTCCATATTTTCTATAAATAAACTTAAAATTACCAAGCTATATGGGCACCCTTGCCCTACTACTGTCTTTTTTTAAGTAAATTTTTTTGCCCCTGACCGTAATTACCTGTTTTTTTGTACATTTTTAGATTCTTTTCAACATTTTTTTCATTTTTATACTTATCTCTTTCATATACAATTTTATCCGGAACATTTCTGCATTCATGTTATCAAATTCTGTTTTGAAATCTACAAAAACATCATGAAATTTATTGCTCATTTCCACATATTTTATTTTCAATTAAACTAATTAGTACAAAAATACGGTACCTTGTTTTTCTTTTTGCTCTGATGCCAGCCTGACTCTCCATTATTATTTCACACCCCACTACCTGTTTTTCTACTTTTTTATTTATTGTAATTGCTAATATTTTGAATGCTACAATCAAAAACGCAACTGTCTTGTAGTTTTAATGTCCTTTTACTCCTTCCCTGCCTTGTAAATTTAATAGAGTCTTACTTTTTCCCACTATAAAGTATGTTTTTGAATTCAATCATTAAAATTATTTGCAGATTCTTGCAACAGTTTCCCATAATTCTGTCTTCTTACCTGTCTTTTTTTTAAATATTATTACACAGACATTTTATTCAATGATGGATATATTCTCGTAAAATCTTTCTCGGCATTGCTGTTGATTCCAATACTCCTTTACTCGTTTTCCGTATAACATGTACTATTGTTGTCTCTAAACAAATTTTTGAAATTATTTTTCATGCCTCTTTCCTGATCACCATCCCTCTGTTTTTCCTGTTTTAATTTTTAATACCTCTTAAAAGCTCATTGAAATTTTGCATTTTCTACTCTATTTAGTCTTCTTAAGTTTGTTTAATTTTTGTATCTCTTATTATTTTATTTATGCATTTTGAGTTATTTTTTTAATTTTATCTTTACACTCTCTTTATTTTTTTTAGTCTTCTACGAATTCATCTATAATTTATATTTTCTACTTAATTATTATGGAATCCTGCTTATCAATTCGCAATGATTCGTAGCTTTATAGATTTTATCATTTTTAGTTCTTCTGCTACATGTGAGATTACATTACGTAACCTGTCCTATAATTTTGTGATATTTATTACATATGTGCGTTCGCCTACCTGCGCGCTCTATCATATAATTTAAAAAATAATAGAACATAGAAACAAACGCTTGCTTGGGCTAAGACTTCGGACATATGTACAGACGTAATGGATTGTGATTTAAGACAACAAATAATCAACCTCATCATAGCACATATTACCGAGTGCATTTATATAGAACAAGTATGATACCCATTTTTTTGGATTAACTCACTATCATTTTTTCTAAATTAAAATTATATTAAATACTTGTGGTACAACTATAAAAGCTATAACAAACATATCAAAAATAATCAGACTTTTGAATAAAATTTAATACATCTATACTATATTAGATTATCTATGTAGTTGTATTAGTACCATAATTCTGTTGATTGAAAGCACTTATGCTCTTTACATTTTTTGAGCACTATTTACACATTTTGTACAATTACTTCCATTCTATTTGAAAAGCTTTCATAATTTGTAGTGATTTTGTGTTTTTTTTTAGTAAAAGAGACTCCGTACAGATTATAATATTTTGACTGCGTAAATTCCAATGTTTGGTTATTATAAACAAAATTTTTCTACTCGATATATTGTAAAATTTGTAAAAAAAACTGGAAATCATTTCTTACAGACTTAAAATTTGTTACATTAAAGTAATTAATTTCTTTTAAGGTATTTAAAAAATTTGTTTTCCACACTCATATCTAATGTAATTTTAATTTATAAAATAATGTATTTAACATATAAACAGTATAACATTTAACTTCAGACAAATTTCATTTTTCAAAAAGGAATAAGTATTAGGACAACAGTTTTTTTTAAATAAGTAAAGAATATTTAATTAATTTAAATAGCATAATTAGTATTTGTTAAGAAACAAAGACTTTTTGATGATTGGGGGTCAGTTTTCCCAATCAATTTTTCCCAAGGCCGTATTTCCCAAAAAGTAATTTCCCAAAATGTTGGTTTTCCCAAAACATTTTTTCCCCAAACACTGTTTTCCCAAATGTGAAAATTTCCAAAAAAAAATTTTCCCAAACACTATTATCCCAAATGTAAAAATGTCAGAAAAAATATTTTCCAATTTTATGTTTCACGAACATTTGAATTTTTCGAACAATTGCAATTAACTATCTCCGACTACATTCACGTCATGCACAAATATTGTTTATTTGTTTCTCTTATCAACGTCAACAACTGAATTTTGGTTATCGTCGTGATAAT
>JAPYYV010009739.1:0-18614 GCA_030522625.1 Copidosoma aretas | reverse complement strand
AAAAAAAAAAGAGAGGAAAAAAAAAAAAAAAAAAAAAAAAAAATCAAATCCATCATTCGTGTATGCATATAACGGTATACGTACCCGTGCCGAGAGTGTAGGGCGACCCGGAGTTGTTGGCGGAATGGTGGCTCTGCAGAAACTCCATCTCGACGAAATTGTGGTCGTCGGCCTCCCTTAGGAACATCCCCTCGGGCTCGGAGCTGCTGCGCTCGCGCAGCCGGCCCTACGGTTCTCGCCCCTCGTTCCTCTCTATCTCCCCAATGATCCTCGCAGCCTCCTCCTCCGCCACCTCTCGCTCTCTCTCTCTCTCTCTCTCTCTCGATCCAGCTATCCTATCCGGTCCGGCCTCTCCCCCGTTGGCCCGGCAACCGCGGCGAGCTTGCAGCCTCCGGCTACTACTACCACTACCACTACTGCTGTACTACGTGGCGGCGTCGTCGGCGTCGTCGGCATCGCTACCGCTGTGGTTGCAGCCGCGCACTCTTTCCCGAAAAAAGCCCGAAAACCATCGGCAGTATCAGCGGCGGCGGGCTCGCGGCTTTTCATGAATGAGCGGCGGACCGAGAGTCAAGGCGGAAGAGCAGCGGCACACGTGCTTGCGCAACTTTATGGCTTGGAAGACCTGGCCGCGCCCGGCTGGCTCTCCTAAGGGCTTCCGCGCGTCAGAGACCGGCGCCGATCCGTGTTCCCTCCATTCATGAATTCCCGGGAGCACGTGCTCTCTGTCCATCCGACGACGACTGCGACGCACACCCCGGCTCGTCGACGTATCGTGCGCGGGATCTCGGGGATCCGGCGATCGCCGAACGGACGATCGGTATACCGGGGAGAAAAGCGCGCCCCAAACTGCACCACCACCACCACCACCACCACCACCAGACCGCGGCTGGCGCCTACTGATGCCGGCTCTCCTCCTCCGCGTTTCGCATCCCTCGCTCGCTCCCCTGGCCCCGCTCTCGGAGCGCTGCTGCTGCTCGTTCTTTTCACGCCCCGACGTGCACACACACGCGCGCACGCACGCGCGCACTTTAATTGCACCTGCGATCGCAGGAACGATCGAACGCACTCTCGCCAAACTGTACCGCACCGCGGAATAATCGTCCGCCCCGAGTGCGGGTCAGGAATATCCTCGCCCGCGCACCATCCGCATCCCCGTCGATTTGGGCATCTATCGAAACGATCGAGATCGCGGGGGGGGGGGGGAAGAAAAAACCCAAACGTAGCGAGTAGCGGAGCCCGCGAAAGCCCCGCGGGTACGAGAAGGGGTTGCTGCCGGAGCGCGCGCGCGACGCCCGACAGACAGGCTGACTGACTGACTGACTAACTGACCAACCGAGCCGCCGAGGGCAGTTGCAGACATCGGCAAGACGGCGGGAGAGAAAAGAAAATACAAAGAGAAGAAGAAGAGGAAGGGTCGGGGTGGGGGGGGGGGGCGATATACACGTCGCCGAGGACACGGGATACTAATCGCTCATTCAGCGACGATCGAGACCCAGATCGCTGATGGGAGGACACATTACTCCCCCTCCCTCCCTCTCTCTTCTCTCGCACAATATGCACCCATGTGTTGTTTTGTACACGCTATAATATTATATATACATTTTCGCCCAGATATAGCATTACCACACCACCACCATCACCACCACCACTAGCCCGGTGGTCCTCCTTATTATAGATATAGATTGACCAAAGTAAGCGGCGGCGGCAGCAGCAGCACCCCGAGATCACTGGCTCGTAATGCCTTCCCTTTTCGACGACGACGAGCGAGCGATCGATCCCCAAGCTGCTGCATCGCATCGATTACCCGTCCCGCGCGGCCGTGGGGCGATTTTCGGTTCTCTCGAAGCCGCTGCCGCCGCCGATTTTCCAAACGATGGGTATAAATATATACTTGTAGGCATTACCGGTGCAGCCCGCGAATACCGTCGAGCCAATCGGCCGTGGCTAATTAGCGCGCCCCGTGTATTGTATACACGCATGGTACGTATATAAAAATGTAAGCCAACACCCGAGCGCGAATACGCTGCACGCGGGCGAACCCGAGACGATGGGCCCTATATCCCCCCCCCCCCCCTCCCCCACCCCCCCCCCCCCCCGCCCCCCCCCCCCCCCCATATATATATCTGCTCTGTCACACGCGTGCACACCGGTCGCAGTGTCCGGTATAACATGTACACACGTATGTTTGGGGCAACCGATCGACGGACTTCCGGGAGACGCGCGTCGGCCCTTCCGGAGTCACCTGGCCGCCACCGCGGGTCACCCGATATATCACACTCAGCCCCACCGCGCACCTGTGTTTGCGTACACCCACCCGAGCGACGAGGGGGATGCTGCGGCACACACCTCTCTCTCTCTCTCTCTCTGTGATCGCGTTTTGGGGGCCGCCGGGCCCCCCCCCCCCCCCCCCCACCCTCGGTCGCCGATTGCCCCGGAGATTATCCCCCCGTGGCGCTCTTTTATCCGTGTGTGTACCTCGGGAAATTTAATTAGCCGCGGGCAAACATCATGGCCCACAAAGGCCGCAAAGCCGCCGCCGCCGCCATCACCAGCACCGCCGGTATAGAAGGTGGTGAATTACGGATCATACGGGAGAGATAGAGACGAGTCGTCGTCGTCGTCGCCGTCGTGCTCGGCAAAGGAGCTTTCTCCCGAGCGGCTGGCACGCGCCTCTCCGCAGTCCGTGTAATTCAATCGGCTATTTAGACAAAGAGGCTTGCCCCTCCGAGCTCCCTGCTCGCAGCGCGGCAGATAGTCCGCTGCTGAGCCTCTTCTCTCTCTCTCTCTCTCTCCTCCCCCGACGCCCTTAATTTTATTTCTCTCTCAACCCTATCTACATATGCATACGTATACGTATATATGTGTGTGTGTGTGCGACGAGCCGTTTTTCGGGGTCCGCGCGGCGAACCTTGTGTTTTCTTAGCTGGAAAACGGCCCCCCGATCGAGCAACCCCCAAGATGGCCGACGCTGAAAAAGCGCCGGGGAATCGGGGGAGGGAGAAAGCGCGCGGCCGCGGGTATCGACGTTTGGCCGTTGGAGGGTTTCGCCGGAGGTAGGTGGTGCCTGGTAGTAAGCTCATCGGAAATTGCGGGTCTTCCCTGCCTCCCTCCTCGTCGCGCGCGTTTCTCCCGCCTCTGCGTCTACGTTGTGCATTACACGCACGCCAGCCCGTCTTTTGCTTTCGATCGTCCCTCCCCCGCGTTCTCGCTTCAAAAACAAAGGAGAGGACGGCTGTAATTAAATTTTTCTCTCTCCGGCGGCAGCAGCAGCAGCAGCAGCAGCGTCCCCGCCGCAGAGTTGTCGCATACGTCCCTCGCGCGCAAAAGCTCCCGAACGAGACGCTCTCTTCGCGATCATCGATCTTCCCTCCTTCCGCACGTACGCTCTGCTGTGTCTTTTTCAACTTTCTCGTCGGATAGAGAGAGAGAGAGAGGTAAATCGGAGCGTTATTAATGCCCGGCCTTGCGGGCTTTCCTTTCGCGGGGATGCCTCCGCTGGTTATATACGCATATGCGTGTGATGTATTACGGAGCAGCTTTTCCGAATTTGCACGTAAAACCGACATCATACCCCCGCCGCACTTGTCGTGTGAATATTTTCTCAACTGCCTGTGTACGTGCATATATTACGTACGCACTGAAACTCGAGCAAAAGCAATTACCTCGGTTCGAGCATCGGCTCTTTTAACTCTCGACGCACTTTTGCGGCATCGTCATCGAGTGCGCCCGTGTACACTGTATGTATTATGTATCTATATGGGCGAGATTGAAAAGCAACGTTTCTTCTAAATGTAATCTCTTCCGATGATGATGATCACGACAGGAGAGCTCTGCTGTTTTTGCAAACCAATTTTTCTTTCATCTCACCCTTTGATGCGCTTCGAAAACTGCGATGGACGGGGAAAACTGATATGCGGGAGAAATTAATGTTACGACTCGTGGCGTGTTCCCTCTTCATTTCAATATATTTTTAAAAGTAATTTCGTTACTCGGTACAGATTTTGGACCATGCGTGCGTGTACAATGAAAGAGCCGACGTGAAAATAAAAAATACCAGTTTTTATTATTATTATTATTATTATTATTATTATTATCATTATCATCATTATCTAATACATTTGAAGATACATGTATAAATATATTAAGAAAATACAATAATAAATCTTTCGTGTGCTTGAGATGAAGTGAGTTGTGTAATATCGTGCATATTATTGCTTATTATTTTAACAGCCGTTTCAATGAATCCTCACGACTTTGTATGGATACGGACTCTATTTATGCATGCCGATTTATAGTTAAGGTACTGTAGATGTTATTTGTGAAAATTTTATCTGCATAAATATTTGCTCTATAATCCTTTATTTTCAATATTTCAGAATAAATACCTAGCGATTATCTCTACGGAAAGATTGATCTTATAATACATCATAGTTGACGCAGCAACGTCAGGCAAACTTTATTTAATCCTAGAAAAAATTTAGAAAAATAGAAAATTCATCTATTATTGTAAATTTGGCATTACTTTAGGTACTAATAATATTTGTTTTAAAATTTTCGTTGATTATATTACGTAGAGTATTGTTTCTTATTTCATTGTATCACTATACTTTATTGGTGCTATTACGATAATCTCTATTGATAACAAAATATAAATATCAGTTTGAATCCTTTCTTTTCCTTTTTTTTTCTTTTTTTTTTTTTTTTTTTTTTTTGTTAAGTTCATTCGTATATAAATTGTATGAATGCTTTTTGAGTGCCATCATTTAATATTTTACTATTAATGGAAGAAGAATTTTAAAAGGAACTTTTTGATATGAAATCCTAAAATTTAATCGGGACCTCGTATTCAATACTATTGAAATCGATAAAACGTAAAAATATATCTTTTTTATTAGCTATTTTAAATATTGTTTACAGAGCTATAAGGGTTTTAAAATGTCTAAAAATTTATATCACAATATGACATTCTATTAAGAAGAAGTGATTTTTTAAAATGACTAAGAATTTCCTCTCCTCGCCGGAGAGGATATATATTCGAGAAGAATTAAATTTAAAAATCTCTAAAATTAAAAATTTACATTTTTCATAACATATTCATGTTTGTAAGGGGTAGTTTTTTTAAATAATTTATGGTTTTTGATCAAATATAAGAGTGGCGAGCGTAGCATCGAGATGGTACCAACATGACATTTGAACTGTGTAGCTTTGTGATTACGCAAAATTAAATATAGTTTAAATGTAAAGTAAGTGCCTTCGAGTTGCTTTTTGACTTTAAATTCGTCTGGTCATCACTCTGATCAATACATTGCAATATCACTGATATATTTCTGGTAAACTTTAAATCTAATTGACATACTTTTTATAAAAAATAAGATCTTCTGTACAATATAATGACTCTACATCAAAAAATATTTATATACATTTACATGCAATCGACGATAAACCGTAAAAACTCGCGGAAATAGTATGGTCGAAATTTTAGATACTCAGCTTATACCGTTGTGCGTCTCTCCTCTGAGTATACTTTTGGTGTCCTAAAATCCAATAAATTTCTTTTTTTTTTATAAATGTCTTTTAAACAAACTTTCAAAAAATTTATGGGAATTTTTTTTTGTAACATAAAAAAAAAGTGCTAAGTAAAAAAAAATGTGTAAATAATAACTGAAGACTCAAACCTGCTTTCGTTGATGTCCTCTGCCCTTTTTTTTCTCTTCTTTACTACGATGTGTGATTGTCGTGCTCTCAGCATCCAGCAGCCCCATGTTCCATCCACCTTCGCCATCAAAACGCAAAATCAGTCGATGATACTTGGACAAGGAAGACACTCGATGAGTAATCGTTAGTAGAGTGATTCCTCTTTTCTTGGCAGTCTCGTACATGGCACCCTCGGCCTCGAGACTAACGGCACTCGAGCACTCATCCAGGAGTGCATATTGAGGAGCATGATAAAATAATCTGGTCATGGCTAAACGCTGTTTCTCGCCACCCGACAAAGTTGAGTCCCAATCACCTTGGGCATCAAGACCATCTGGCTCTCTTTCGACAAGCCCTCGTAAATCCACTAAATCTAAGAGCTCTAGTAACTCCTCGTCCGAACATTCTTCTTTTTTACATTCTGCTGGATAAGTTATTTGGTCTCGAAGACATCCCACCGTCATGTATGGTTTTTGCGGGATGTAAAATAAGGACGGCCTTCCAGTTTTTAATGAATAAGATTCACCAGGCCTGGTTAATATACCGCCGTATATGGGCCAGAGTCCTGAAATAATTCTGAAAAGCGAGCTCTTGCCGCAACCATTTGGGCCGGTGATAATCAAGTGATCGCCTGGTTTAATCTGTAAAGAAAAAAAAAAAATTATACGTCAAGTGTTTAATATTTTTTAAATTTACAAAATAATAAGAATGTACCTCCAAAGTTAAACGGGATACTATAACTTCACAATTTGGCGTTACAATTGGTACGTCAATCAAGCTAATACTGCCGTCAACGCTTTCTTTTACGATTCCTGAAAAAAGTAAAAAAGATCACGTGAAATTTAACGTGCAAATATTCACTACTGAGTCAATAACAATTTTTTTCCTGCCTTTTATAACAGGTATTCCATCTTGAAATTCAACAAGTTTTTGATCGTGAGTGGTTCCATTGGAAGTTCGAGTTTGGCAGGTCGTCACGACATTCCTCCTGTATTTACACACTGCAGCATCTTTAAATACATCCAACATCTCACTCACTCTGGCAGCATAACCAGCAAGCGCAACTAATTCCTGCAAGTCAATTTCAGTTATCTAATAAAAGAATCCAAATAGATAAGATTAATTTTTCAAACATAAAAAAAATACCTTGTAAGAAGACATGAGCCGTTCCACAGCATCTGCTCCAGATATCAAAAGATTCTTTGATGTTGTTAAATATCTAGTACGTTCACTAACGCCACCATCGCCATCATCATTCTGAGTAGACTGCAAAACTGCATTCGACGTGTACAAAAGAGGCATAGCAATAACGAAAAGTCCGGTTCCAGACCAGACATACTTCATTAAAAATTGCTCCAGCATAATGTAGCCTAGCTTGAGAGCGAGGACTCTCCTCAAGTGCAAGGTAAGAGAATTATATGCAGTTGTCAGGTGTCTCTTTTCTGCTCTGTGGCCTCCATAAAAAGCTATTTCCTCGGCGTGCGCACTTATCCTGGCATGTGCTTCTCTCAATCTCCCTTTCCTCGTCGCTTCTTCTGCCACCAATTGTCCAAAACGCGGAGAAGCTAGACGTAATACCTGTCCAGTGAATGCTATTACAGCTACAGATAACAGAGGTCCTGAAAATTTTTTTTGTTCATCAAAATCAAAATATAATCGAAAAAATCAGAAGTTAAAAAAAAACGAATGAATATTAGTGCCTGTTAAGTAATTACGTAGCAAGCATGCAAATAGCTGTCAAGAACAAGGGAAACAAACGAGATTGGTGATTGCTCAATACGTTTTATCATTTAATTATACGTGTTTAATGAATGTTGCAGATAAGAGAAAAATTATCGGAAAAAGTTACTTGAAAACATGTAACAAGCAGCGACACATGAAAATTGGTGATTTTTGATAAAAATATGTAACAACGATAAAGATTAATTTTTACCAGGTATAGTCTTGGCTCCCATTCTCGCGGAAAACGAAATAAGGGCAATGCCAACTAATGCGCAGTCCAACAAAGGCTTGGTCAAGCTAGAATACAAGTGTGCCACGGAGCTTGCCAATTCTGATAAATCATCCGTCAGTCTTTGTTCTGCTCCACCAAGTCTAGTATCCAAAGCTGATACTCTGTAGTAGGTCTGCTGATTGAGGTACATCTTGTAGGCATAGTTAACAAGTCGTTCTCTGCAAACAACGGAGTGGCGTTAGAATTCGATCGGTACAACGAAAAAAATTTTCTAACGTGTAAACTAGAATAAATACCTGAAGCTCAAAGCGAGACGGCCCTCCAAGTACCTGATGGCCGAATTGACGAAGGTGGCGGGAAAGGCGATGGCGAACCACCGGGCCATCAACCAGAAAAAGCCCCTGACGTCCCTCAAAACTATCCTCTTGACAATCTGACCCTCGAGAGTCGCGACGTAGACAGACAGAAAGGTCCTCGCTAGGAGAGTTAAGGTCGCGCAGGCCAGCAGTCCCGACTCTCTTGTCTTCCAGCCTGGGATCATGATTTTAAGGAGCATGAGCAACTGCCCGAGGAAGGCCCTGTCCAGATCGACGGTCTTTTTCGGCGACCTCTTCCCCTTGAGGACACCCCTTGCACCGCCGCGGCCGTTCGCCTGGTGGTTCTCCTGTTTTTTGCCATTACTGCTCCTGCCACTGTTGATCGCATCCCTGTGACTTTTAAGCTGAGCCAGACAGGCCTTCGCACTGGCCGACAGATAGGGATAGCCGAGCTTGAGCAGGTAGAGGGCTGTCACTGTGCCGAGGACGCCGCGGGTCATCTGTTCCTGACGGATCCCATACCTGTTTGACGTATTGACAAGCAGCTTCGAGAATACCGAGCTCATTGTCGTTGTTGTTGTTGTTGTTGTTGTTGCTGCTGCTGCGGCGTGACACGACTCTCATTGGAATCCTTTTAATCCTGATGAGACCTCAATTCGACATCGCGGGTCTTTCTCTCTTTTCCTCTTTGCAGCAGCACCAGCAAGGCCCGTCCGGCGAACTGCGGTTAACACGCGTAAATCAAATTAATATGATCACACTGCGGTATATTTTTTATTACTATATATATGTACACGACGCAACGAACGGGAGCAGAAGACAAAAACAATAACTACAGGTATATAAATACGCATATAAATAGGAGTCGTGTGTGACGCAGAGCTTCGTACGAATATAAACACTCAACTGTCAAGTTAGTCAAGCAACGAGCAGATAAGAATCGTGAATCGATGTAGCGTTTGCAAGAGCACCAAAAGCAATTTAATCAACAGCATAACCTCACTCGCGATAACTAAACAACCAACCGATGTAAACTACAACACTGAATCCGCAATGCCGTAATCCGCAAAAGATGCGCGAGGGTGACGCGGAGGAAGTATATGTATAGTAGCGTACAGCTATATATACATGCATGGGTACAATACTGTATATTATATACAACACAACACGGTACACTGACAGCTGCAAAACGTGCGCGAGTGGTGCAGCAGCCGCTCGCGGACTATCGCAGCACTCGCGGGCCGCTGCTTTTGCAGCCTCGTCTCTCTCCGCTACTCCGCTCCTCTCGGTTGCACGGCCGCATCAACGATCCGATTATAGAGGCCTGCTCTCTTCTCTTACTATATAATAGCTGCTGCAGAGATGAGAAGGGAAGGAAAGCCGTTGCCGATTTCCTCGAAGGGGGGCCTCCGCTGATGCGTGCATACCCTATAGCCGAGATAGTATCTAAGTACTTATACTTGCTTCGACTACATATATCTTTCTGCAGCTCTGTACTTACGCGGGGAAATCTGCAGCTGCGGATTTTTAATCCCAGTTCACGAGCTGGCTGTGCAGTATAAGGAGGCAAGGTTGTGCACATATAGGAAAGTAAGTGCAATGGGAAAGCAAGTGTTCCGTGCCTCATCCGATCATTGGCCCCTTGCGTGTTATATGTGCGCTGCCCGGAGTGCAGCCCGATGCAGCCTGCAGTTTTGCAGCAACGAGACCTCGCGGAGCTGCAGGAGGAGGAGGAGGAGAAATTCGCGGCGCGCACTTTCTCCCCGCGCGCGGGAGAGAAAATAAAAGAAAAAATACACGCGCCGAGACCATTAACTCTCCTTGGTTTTTATTCGCGCAAAATCTCTTAATGAGATACCGCGGCGACCCAATATTCATCCCGTTCTGAAAAATCGTTCTGAGGAAATGATACCTCCGTATATTATACGCACGAAGCTTGCGAGTGAGTAAGTATTATATATAAGTTTGTATAAAGTAGGTAAGAGACCCGTTTCGCGACCGAAATTCGCTCTTGTTCTTTATCACACTCTGATGGGGTGATGGCTGTATCGTCCAGCTGTTTGGCCCCATTTTTTGCTCGCTCCTTTTTTTCTTCGCGGATACATTACATCGCGAGGATCGCCCATTTCTGATGAACGTGAATCGTCGAAGCGGGATGGTGCAGAGTTGTATTATATACTTATATGTATTACCGGTTTTCACAGATGAATGATCGCTACTGACACGTGTCGTGCGGGTTCGAAGGAAAAATGCCAATGATTTCGATTTTTTTCTCACATCCTCGTTCGTTTTTATTATTTACACAAATTCAATGCACAGTTCACCATCTTATCTACAAAATTTACATTTGGCTGTATGAGTATACAACATTTACATTTCCGACGCACAAGTAAATATACACGCGCGCGTACGTACAAGATTATACACATGGATGGTAATGTATGTACATCAGAGGAAACCATTATCGTTTTCGTAATTATTATTGTTATTATTTTTGTTATCATCGTCGTTACGTGCACACTCGCCCGCGTACGAGAGAAAAATGGATGACTTTCTTTTCTCCGTGCACTTTCTCGAAAAACTTGATATATGTATACATCAGTTTCGAGCCGATTTCGTGACAAATGTGGCTCAAGAATATTCTCAAAGGACGAGGGATTGACAAATTTTCGCGTCACAAGAAACGCACAAATTACAGGTCACTTGCATCATGTGTCACGCGCGAGGACTTTTTACACCAGTGCACGTCTATACTTACGGACGTTGTAAAGGTGCGAAGGCGAGCGATCGACAAAAAAGTGGCATGATCGGCGCGCGCGAGCGAGCGAACGTGTGAATCACTGCTTTCGTCGATGAACAGAAAAAGAGTGACGGCAGCGGCATCCATCGGAGCCTCAGAATGTAGCGCATAAAATGTAAATGAAACACTCTTGAAACGAAAAACAAAACAATAAAACAGACAGAGAACCAGAATCGTGTCATAAAACTCGGTAAAGACGCAGCCTCTCTCTCTCTCTCTCTCTCTCTCTCTGATGATGAATCTGCAGTGAGTCTGTTGCAGCTGGGAGAGTTTGAATTTTCGGGCGGTCGTAGCAGCTAATAAAGAGATGCATGAACCGGGGGGTCATTACTTTGATACTTTTGATAATACCGACTAGTATTATACCTATACGTACTTATATGGACTGTTCAGATTCTCGGCTGTGCCGCGCCGTGCGTCATCATAAGAGATGAGCGCCGAGAAGATATCTCTCGCACGTTTTCTATATAGACACAACTTTACAGACCGACAAGCTATCATCGGCTCTTAGCCATTTGTTGATTATTCTTCAGACTTTGAGTTCGAAATCTATCGAGATGTAAGAATTCGATATCATCTTTCGATATTAAAAAATATTCCAGAATGGCCATACAACAACATGCACCTATCTTGTACCCCAAACGATTTTGATGAACATTATTGACACCATCTTATCAGTATCTCTGAGCGGCTGTTGTTCCGAGCTGACACTGAACCCGCAACTTAACTGGTCGGCTGTGCTCTATACGTATAAGAGAATATTGTACGAAGAGAAAAAAATATCAACGGCCTAGAAACGGTGCTCGTCCGATACCGATGCATGCCCGCATTCACGACCAACAAAACCCGATGAGTTGCCTTACAAGTACCATCGCATTATCTCTTTCTCCCTCTATTATCGAAGTCGAGCGTAAGCTAGCCTTGTTCTCTGTATGTAAACGCGTCATATTCATTTCTGATACGCTGATCACGCTGTGCACTCGGGCACTCGCAATCGGAGATTATTATTTGTACAAATAAAAACAGAAAAACTGATAATCTTTTGACATGTACAGTGAAAACAAGAACGTGCGCTCAATCTGTAGGCCGTCACAACTGTTGGTCAATCTTATACAGTATGATAATTACAGAGGCACGTTTCACGATACAGCTTGACGTATGTATGAATGTTACTTATAACACACAGTGTAACAACACACGAGCACGTTCTTGGACGATGAGAGAGAGAAAAAAAAACACAGCGTACAGAACCTAAAGCAAGCTCGAGGATGCCTCTTCATTGTGTCGTCCAATCAATTTTTCGTCAACAAAAGGCTTATCCGGAATCGTGCACGCTCGCGACTCGTGTCCTGATGCATGCTTCATCCGTGTCTCTCGATTACAACAAACAAGCCGCCGTCCTGTAATCGCCGCGTCTCGTTACTTGTCACACCATTCCTATACCATCAATCGAAGAGTCGTATGCTTTTTGTGTACAAACGTATAAACACACCGGTCAAGAAAAAAATCAACGAAAGTAGACGATCGCTCGCTCTCGGCGTCGAAATTTACGTAACGCCGATCGGATGCAGCTTTCCACAGCGCGATTCGCTGCCGTTATGCGTGCGCACACGCATACGCACGTACTTTTACGCTCCGTACACGCTGATTTTCATCATCTCAGAAGTAAGTATACCCATGTTGCCGCGCGCGTCCGATAATCTCACTCGGCTCCGCGCGATGCGTCATCGAGAAACTCGCGCGCGCGATAATATTATTAATTCGCCGGCACGACTTTCGGGCACGCGCATCGCGCAGGTCGGCGCCCGAAATCCCCGGAACGAGCAGAGGCCAATGATGGCGATGGGAAATAGGCCGCCGCGGGACGGTCAGCCATCGCGCCCGAATATGGGCCCCTGCGGCCTGTGGGGCAGAGCGGAGGTGCTGATGTGCGGGTAGGCGGGCAGGGCCTCGAGGACGCGCGGCGGCGGCTGCAGGTGGTTGCGCCTGTGGTGCAGGCTCGCGAGGGCCGTGCCGTAGGGCGGACTGGTGTTGCTCGTCGTCGTCGGCGTCGTGGACTTTTCGGCCTCGGAGCCCGGGGTCTGCTGCTGCTGCTCCTGGTCCAGCCAACCGCCGATTTTGGGCCGCCAGTTCTCGATCGCCGGACCCGGCCCGCTCAGGGTCCCCGGTTGATGGCGCTGCTGCTGGGTCGAGCCGACGGGCAGCGGGCCCAGCTGGGGCTGGAGATCCTCGGACGAGCTGCCGGACTTGCTCACGCGCGCCCCGGCGTCTGAAAAAACAACCAGACGTCGTTTGTTCGGTCTATTATCGGCTTTTTCTTCTTTCTCGTGATCTTATCGTCGCGGGTGTCGGGAGAAAAAGTCAGTGTGTGGTCTGCAGGCATGTTCGTCAGCTTGATTCGTGGAAAGAAAAATTTACGTTCATCCTGCGCGCGAGAAATGTTGATCGTGGAATCAACTTTTTTTTTCTTTCCTCGCTCAAACGATTTTCGCACCCAACGATTGACGCTCGAGTTCTCGGCTGATGGCGATAAAAAAAGAAAGAAGGATAAAAGTGTCGGGGAAAAAACGGCGTACATATAGTACGACTTTTTGCGCTCCATCGGTCAACTTGTATTTTTCCCCCTTTGCATACGTTCGTCGCAAGCGTTTCGCATTATTCGTCGCATCATAATCGTCCCATAGTTTATTTATGTATTTCAAGGGTCTGCACGATTTATTATTGATTTATAGTTTCGAATGAAAAGTTTAAAGTGTTATTTAACATTATGCAATAACATGACGGGCAGAAGGAAACTTTAAACGGTCACCTATAGAGACCATTCTAAAACAAATTTTGTTTTACGAGTCGATTTTTTTCGAACTGCAAAACAGCGATTCAGTCAAGGATCGATGGATAGTTTCTGTAAGCGTAACTGTAAAAAACAATACGAAAAACACCGCGGACGAGAATACCGATATTCGTAAATAACTCCTCGAATCTCGCTCAATTTGAAATGATAAAATATTCATACGCATGATTATAATGCTCAGCAGTTATCCAACCAACATCGTATGCACAATTTAACGTAATCAGTCTTCTTTGCGTGCGGCGAATGAAATTTTAATATTAATAATTTAGAACTTGGGACTAGTATAACTTTAACGTAAAAAAGTTGAACGACAAAATAAATATAAAAACGTCAACCTGTACACGAGTTGAACAAATAAACGACGAAACCTCCGGGGGTGTCACTTTTATCGATAATGATGACGAATCGATCGATCGCTCATTGTTGGTATATCCTTGGTATAGCAAAGACAAAAATGAGAGTATACGAACTAAAAAGTACACAAAAACAACGAAATTTAAAGTAAAAAAAAAAAAAAAAAAAAAAAAATTAAAATACATTCGTGAATAAAGAGTAAGACAGAGAAAGAGCACACGGCATGAACGACAATGCAAAATTGAGCACGTAACGAGGGGAGGCTAATTCAGTAATTCAGTAATCGCGCGCTCGTGTACTCACTCGCGTGTAGCATGCCGTTAGTATACGAATGAATAGGCATATCACCAAAGAGCTCGGTATGGATATATATACGCGCGCGCGAGCGAAAGACAATTAACATTCGCGCGCGACGGCCGCGCGAAATGAGATTCAGACTCTGGGGGGGGCGAATCCCGAGCTCGTCTCGCATAATCGTCGTCCCGCCGCTGTGATTCCCCGCCGGGTCTGAAATTCATAAGTACAGGGTACATATTTACGCGGGTGAACCGCATCAGAGGGTGATTAAATAGTACCGTTTCAACCAGCGCTCCCTCTCCTCCTCGTTTGTGATTTCGCGGCCGACCCGCGCTCCCCCCGCGCGCATCCGCGATCGTTTTCCATCGACTCTCCCCTGTGTACATTATTGCAAGGATGAACGCGCCGACGTCACGGTGCATCGTATCGTACAATACCCAGCGGCGTATTGCGGGCAAAAAGTCGACGATTGAAACTCGCGCGCGCGGCGGGAGAGGAAAACCCGCGACGACGAGCGGTGTCCGTCCGTTGAAATTTATGCGCGGAAAAAACTGATCCTCGTCGCCTGTGCGCAGACCGCTGCACGAGGAAAACGATTACCGCGCCGAGGTTCTTTTTTTTTTCTGTTTCCCCTCTATCTCCGGTACAATCGTCACGGCCGCACTGACCGAACGTCTTGGCCTCCCTGGCGTGGGCCAGGATCTTGTCGACGCGGTTCCTCTTGAAGTATACGTCGGCTATATTGACCCTCCGCTCGTTCTCGCTGTCCTCGTCGTAGCTGTTCCTGCTGCTGCTCCTGCCGTTGGCGCGGCCGTGGCTGCTGCCGCTGCTGTTGCCGCTGTTGTTGTTGTTGTGATCCGACTTGTTGGCAGTCGGGGACTCGTGGCTGGCCGGGGCCGGCGGGGACGAGGCCCGGACGGGGGCCGGGGGCGGCAGGGAGAAGCTCTGGTACTTGCCGGAGAAGTCGGGCAGCCGCCAACGGCCGAGCTCCGAGCTCCAGGTCGAGGCCTCGCGGGCCCAGGCGAGGTCGCGGAGGGGACAGCCCGGGCGCAGGTGCGGCAGCATCGCCTCGCAGATCTGCTGGGTCAGCAGTTCCCGGCGCAGCAGCTCGCGGCGCTCCTCGTCCCAGGAGGCCTGCAAGTTTTTGTTCAGGATCACTATTGTGCAGCGTTATGATGTAAGTATACCTGCGCGCATTAGCGAGCGTTGCGCTGCACTTTTCGAAACCTCAACTTTCGTCATTATTGTATACGAGCGTTTGCGGGCGAAATAAAAAAACCAGCGAGCGACGGATAAGACAAACATACTTGTATATATACATAGATGTACCGTCGGCTGGGAGGAATAAAAGGTACTGTAAAGGTATGGTCTCGGGAGACTATACATGTATTAATAGATACATAATAATAATAATAATATACATTGTATAAAAACAACTATTATCCGCTTAAAGTGCTGTGTATCTTGTCAATTAAAAATAATGTATTTAATTTTAGAACAGCAAAGACTTTCTTCCGATCGATGAAAAATGTATACCTCTATGTAGCGTGAATACAGTATTCCCAAAATCTCACGAGAGATTCGGGGAGGGGGGTATGCCACATCTCACCATGTCTCACCAAGAGGAGGGAAGGGGTTAAAAGTAAATTTGTATAAAGGGCGTGAAATCCGCGACAAAAAGTAAAAACTATCTGCAGTGTACTTTACCGGGCGACGAGTTCCAAGTAATCAACTCAAGTAATCAATTCAAACACATATACCTGTAAATCAGCGGCCTCGGCCTCGAGCTGCTTGGCCTTCCGGGCCATGCGCTTGAGCGCGTCCTCGGTGGACTTGAGCTGGCCGTAAACCTCGAAGGCACCGCCGCTGCCCTCCTGACTGCCCCGCTCGAGGGCCTCGGCCAGTGCCTGGAGGCGTTTTCGCCTGCGCTCCCTGCGCCGCTGGATCTCAGCGTCGCCCAGGGCCTCGCCGCCGATCGTCAGCCGCTCCAGTCTGCGGAGCACCTCCTGCTTCGCGGCTTCGCGTTTTTTCTCGCGCCGCTCGTCGCGCTCGGGTTCGACGACGACGACGACGCGGGCGGTGGACGAATCTGACGTTGGGCCACCCGGTGCTGCCGGGGAGGAGGAGGAGGAGGAGGAGGACTCGGAGTTCTTGGCCCCGGCCTCGGCTGACGATCCTGCGGGCGTTCGATCAGAGCATCGTGCATAGATTTATCGTCGAGACTCGGTCTCGCGGATGTAGCGGTGTATCTGTACCCGCGATTCGTTCGATCGATTTCAAGCGTGTCGATCGCTTCAAAAAATATCGTTCAGTTCGGTAAGATTAGCGAACCGTGGTTGATAAATTATTTGAAATAACTTGAAAAAATGGACACCCTTGGATCCACAGTTGTTAAAATTACCATACAGAGAAACACGGATACATCATAATCATGAAAGAAACAACTCAAACTCATCACAATCTGAAAAATAACAAATCGTACCACTATACGGAGACCCTTTAAAAAGTTATACAGACCACCACATCCGGCGCAACGTGCTATAATGATGATAATAATCGATCCCACGATGCACTCACCCCCAGTCCCGGTCCCGTCCTCGTCGTCGTCGTCGCCGTCCCCCCCGGCCTTCCCGATCGCCGGCCGCAGCTCATCCGGCTCCGCGGCGCTCGACTCGAGGAGCTTCCTCAGCCGCTGCAGCTCGATCTGGTACTGTCGCAGCAGGGCGTCCTTGGGGTCCTCGTTGACGATGGGCTTGTTCTTGATGCAACGCGCCCGGGCCGCGTAGCGCAGGGTGCTCAGGGTCTCCTCGGCGTCGGCGTCGCTCGGGCTCACGCAGGCTATCATCAGCGTGCGCGCGTTACCGCCCAGACTGTCGCGCAGCAGCCGCGTCAGTTTGCTGTCTCTGTGTTGCGTCGCGCGGATGGTTCGGCGTTAATATTTATTACTCGCAAAAGAGCGTTTGCGCGAGAGAATTTCATCTCGCGATGATGGAGAATCTTTTTCAAGGGAGTCGAAAGGGCGGGATCCACATTGGCCGGAGCACCGTCTCAGGGCACGGGGCAAGAGCCTTTTTGAAAATTAGGGCAAGAAGGTGCCATTTCAGAAATGGCCCTTTCCCACCGGTCGATCGAAAAAAAAGTTCTCTTGCTCCGAAATCTGAAATGTCACCTTGTGTCCCCAATTTTTGTCGCGCCGAACCGACGCTTCGTATACGAATCCAGGAGCTCAAAAGACAAGAAAAAACAAAAAAAAAACAAAAAAAAAAAACAACTTATCGAGTCATTCGAGTTGTCCCCTGTAAACATCACGCGGCAAGAGTATAATACATGTATATACCTGTAGGGCACGTGTCGCCCATTGCCAGCGGCCAGAGCACTGATGACGTTGCCCAGGGCCGAGAGACTGAGGTTGATACTGGCGGCCTCCTTCAGCCGGTCTCCGGTCGCCCCGGTGCGCCTCTGCCGCTCCGAGCCCTTTTCATCGTATTTCGGGCAACAATAATAATCATGACCATCGGCACAAACAAGAATGATCTTTGAAATTACCGCCAGATCGACGAGGTGCAGCCGTCCCCTGCGCACTGCCCCCGACTCGGCGGCCCCGGGCCCAATGGCAATGGCCTCGAGCGATATCGTCAGCACGGCGTGGCTCCTCGAGCTGACCGCGTTCATCTTGGTCGCCGCGGCCGCGCGCCTGCGGTCCCCCTGTTCCACCAGTCTCGCGCACTCCCGGGCGTTCTTGACCGTGACCTCGCGCAGACCGCCCGCGACGTAGGTCCCGCGCACCGAGTCCTCCTTGAGCTGGAGCTGCTGACCCCCCGCGTCGCTGGCCTCGAGCAGATCGCGCAGCTTCTCGTTGTAGATCTCGAGGTAGGTGAGCAGGGCCAGGTAGCGGGTGTCCGAGCTCGCGGTCGACGTCGCCTCGAACAGATGCTCGAGGGCCCGCTCGACGAAGCCCCGCATCGTGTGGGACTTGCCGCAGCCGGTCTGCCCGTAGGCGAACACCGTCCCGTTGTAGCCCTCGAGCACGGCCTCGACCACGTAAGAGCCGACGTGCTCGTACACGGCCTCGGTCGTCGCCCCCGGCTCGAAGGTCGCGTCGAAGAACCAGTTCTTGCCCCCGGCGCCGTCCGACAGGCCGCAGCTCCGGGAGCCGCTGTCCACGGCGACGACGCTCTGCAACAGCGGCGGCCGGGGGTTAATTGCGCTTGTTTTCGGGATGATCGTGTTGCGCGCGGCAGCGTTCGATCATGGTTTCCGAGGCGCGGGGAATGCAGTTCGGAATGTTCGGCTGGCACGAGTGCTCGAGCCGATTCGACGGAACGAATCGTGGTGTGAAAATAA
>JAPYYV010009738.1:0-27968 GCA_030522625.1 Copidosoma aretas | reverse complement strand
ATTTCACTAATGTAGAATGAAGCGATGTGTAAAGGAAGCACAAAATGTATATGTTCAACTTATCTGCTGTTCTACATACTAATTTTAATTCGTTGGATCATTACACCTAGTGTCAAAAGTTATCACATGAAATCCATGTTTTTGTATGAAATACTCCAGGCTGGAAATGTAAGACATCCCGCAGTAATGTCGGATGAATTTCAATGATAAGCGTGATTTTGTTACTGGACTGAGTAGCGTATTCATCGTAATATTGGGCTGGAGCTAGTTAAACCCAATATTATAATACATTTATCGCACGTTGTTCATGTTATCAATAAATTTATATTCCTGCTCGTGCACAAATTTGTGTGTAGATGGCGCTGCTAAAACTCTTTTATACGCACACAAATCTTGTCCGCATCATATACTTATTGGACGGTGAATGAAAACTCGATCAAATAAATGCTTCCCGGCCCGGAATATTCTGGAAAGTAGGGCAGGACGCACGCGCCCGCACGCACAGGCACACACTGTAATTCTGTATAGGGGCCAAAGGCCAACCCTTCCAGTTTCACTGCGCCGTCCAAACAAACGAGTTCCCACAAAATTTATTTCTTCATTGGCAACGAAGCGTCGCCCGTTACGCCGCGACTTTCTCCTTCGACTTACCAAGTACATATTTATATGTATACTTACATGTGCCCACATCAGTAGGACGCACTTGCTCTATTTTCTCTGCTGGCATCGCGCCGCACTATAGTATACAATATACGAGTAAAAATTGGTCCCGAAGAATCGATAGCGAACCACGCGCAGAGCAGAGCTAAGTAGTTTGTCACTTTCCATCTTCGATCTGCGTACATTTTAATTTTTTCCAACAACCATTGCCAAATGTAGCTGACCTAATTGTTTATGCAAAAAAAAATATTTTTAAAGGAGATAGAGCGGTGAATGCGGGTGAATGCACTTCATAGTTCCCAACGGTTAAACGATGACAAGTTGTAGTGAAAGCTTTAAGTTTTAGAATAACATCAATTAAAATACAGCAAAATATTCTTATTTAAAAAATATTAGCGATTGCAAACCAATACTTTCCATTGTTTAACATGGACTTTTGTTTAGGGGACATCCATTAATGACTTGAGGTGTTTTTTTTTTTTTTTTTTTTTAAATTTCGGACTCTTGGGTAACATTTTGTGAGATTGTGGCACGCAAGTGTTTCCGATCGCTTCAACAAAAAATTATCTGTAATCATCATGTTCCGAAAGATTTAACGTGAGAATGCCCAAACCAGCTCTGTAAATCGATTCCTAATTAGAATGTTGACTTTTATTAATTCAACCATATCAGTTTGTCATGTGCAAACATTCTTGTATCACCTACTAAAAAGCGCCTAATTGAAAGAACTTAATTCCAAGAAGTTTATGGATACGGTGAATTGATTCCAAATCATCTACAGATATGCTTTTTTGTAATGTCGTACGTTCATCGATAACGTGTAACGAAAATATTTCTTTATAAACCATAAATTAGCCCACACAACGTAACCTCAAACTTCTCAATAATCAATTCATAACCTTCAGATCTTCCATTGTACAAATGAAAAACCGATTAATCAAATTAAGGCTCGGCGAGCTGAGTCGTTGCGGGATCAAACGGTTTTTTTTTCAAATCTCATGATCATTTTTTCAAAACGGCGATCTGCACGCGTGCCGCATTCCCAGCGCAATGTGTGATCACATCGGATAACCTGCACGCATACATACCGCAGCAGCATCGAGCGTGCTTGGCAAGACGGAGCGAAAAAACACGCCCGATGGTTCTATTTGGATGGCATTTTCCTCCAAAAAACCATTGCTGCTAGTACAAACCGACGGCCGACTCAATTCTTCGATGCGTCATTCAAGAGAATCCTCGGATGCCGGGGACATGCTTGCTCGGTGCAGCCGCCAAGAGCAAGAATAATCATGAGAAAGAATGAGGAGACGCGGACAACGACGAACGATCACGAGATTGCAGCTCGGATGCCTGCGGCATGCGATCACCCGCAAGAAACGACGATGGGTCCCGAGATGCACGTAAAGCCTGAATTATGCATACGGATGTTTCTTCCCCCTTCTCGCCGCTCGATCTTTCCGAGGAGGAAGTGAGTGTACCTATTTCCATGCTGTACTTATACACCGAGTTTGAGCACTATACCTGTGACACGATCTGCGATGGCTGCATCGCTAATTTGATCAATGCGCGATAAGTCTTGAGCTACTGAACGAAATGGGGAGAGTACTGAGCATACATTTTTTAAAAGCGCAACAAGCCAAGCCTATCACTCTTGCTGCGCAGAATGAAGCGAGCCGGATCGTAAAGAATGAGAAGGGCGCAATCTATGACCATACGTTTACTTTGTTATATCCCAGGGTTATTATTATTATTATTATTATTATTATTATTATTCACAGTCTTCGAGGGGGTTAGCCAAACGGAATCCCGGCCCGAGAAGTTGCATGCGCATGGTAAGTAGATATTATACGTATCGTTGGGAAATTAAGCAGTTTTCGTCATTAAGGTAAAGTCACCTATGATGAAATGATTTTCAAAAGTGGCTCCTATGATGAAAAAGCCTGTAAAAAAATTAAAGATGTTTAATGACAGAAATAAAATCAATTTTAGAATCTTTATGATCTTATCTTATTGTTTCATTAAAATATTGGGAAATTATAATAATATTACGCTTGAAAAAATATTGTTATGAATCCCTTTTTCATAATAGGATAAAATTGAACATAACCTCTATTCTATAAGGCTTCTATCATGAAATGAATGAGTTCCATTTGAATAATAGGGATTTTTCATCATAGGAAACTAATTTTCGTAATTAGGTGCCTCTTTTTTTAGTGTTTTCATAAATAGGATCCATTCATCGTGTCATTAATTGGTTAATATTTTTTTTTTCGAGTCTGAATGTATTACGAAAATTATAATATGATTCAGGAAAGCCTAGCCCTTCTGTTGATACCTTCGTTAACATACTTAAGTTTATAGAGAGGATGAAATAAAAATTTATAAAAAAAGTGGCGGAAAATCATTTCATAATAGGTGAATTTACCTTATTGGACGAGCAAGCGCGGCACTGTTAATAATCTGTAGCCCACTACTCAGCCAGTCAGTCAGTGAGTCGCTAGAATACTATCCGCGATCGGCGAACAATCGGCGTCCCGAGTAAGTGCATGGGATAACCTGTTGTGTATAGGTATAATACGTGGATACTAAATAAGTAGGGGGGAATCGCCGTTTGCGGGAGGAGGCAAAAAGTGAGCTATGAGGGAAATCTCTTAATTACGACGCGCAGATACGATCTCGCTCGTGCACACGTGTATCTCATTGGCCGTACATTGGCTTCCAAGAGTACATGCTCGTCGTCTATCGCGCGGGGGACGCAAGAGCGCATCAATTCCGTCCGAGGGGCGGGAGGGAGAAGGAGTCTGGCGCCCCATCATCGATTCTTGCATGCAGTGACCGATAGCGCGGTGCTGGCAGTTTTTTTGCGCTCTATGAAAACTTTGTGAGAACACTCGAAGCGATTTATACCGTTATAGGTTTTCATAATGGTCAAACGTAAGCCAGGTCCAAGTATTATTAAAGTGATATTAAAGTGAAATTAAAGAAGTGATCAGCAAAAGCCCTCGTGGCTGCTGATTGGTCGATGACCAGTTTGCTTCAAAATCATCTGGGTTAACTCAGATAATCATCTTCACCAAGAGATACGTCTGTTATGTGACGTATACGTAAAGTTATAGGTTATGGGGTGGGGGGGGGGGGGGGGGGGGGGGGGGGGGGGGGGGGGGGGGGGGGGGGGGGGGGGGGGGGGGGGGCGATAGGGGCAATCACCCCCCCTAAGACTTATAAAAATGACGTCAAACTCTATAAAAATTTAGATAACAAAAAAGTGAATCCGATACATTCTAAAGTTCTTTGTAGTTCCGGTGAGCCCAAAGAACTAAATGTATGAAATAAAAATAGTTTTAGTCACTTCTTTGTTTTTAATTTCTTATTTGATCGAAAATAATTTTTAAGTCAATCAATAAAATTGTCTATTAGTATTAAAAATCCCTTTTTATCTAGAAATACATGCCTTAAGACAATGTTTGAGCCCAGGTGAGTTGAGATCAATGCAATAACAGCTACATAATACGTGGTTAATAATGGCAAAAAACTTACTTCCGGAGTTTTTTACGCAGAAGGCACAACACCAAGCATAGCGAAATAAAAGCAATGAGTACAGTTTTGAAGCAAGTAATATTCGAAAAGAAAAGCAAAGCAGTTTGAGAAAAGATAAATACTGTCTTTAGCATTGGCCACAGTCTTTGTTTTCAATTGGCACGTAAGTACATAGCTGCAGAAAGTAAACAAAGCAGGTTCCGAGGCAGGTACATAAGCATCGTATTCAAAGTATATAAGGCTAGTTAAGTATAAGGACAGTTCCGCGCATCAAGCTTCAACGTGAGTGTCTTGAGTCAAATTCGTATTCACGAGTCATGATAAACTCGGGTATTATGTTTATTTACGTCAACTGTGATGTTTGAATTTTGATTTAAAACTAAGTTCCCGTTTATGATAAAATATCAAACAAAAGAAAAAATGAAACGCAAGGAAGTGCGAAAAGCATGTGCAAAAATCCAAAACTTACGGACTTTTTTCCAGTTATAGACACAAAAAAAGATAAAACTGTAAGTGACGTTTCCACAAGAATACAAAAACGTAGGTTAGAATTTAATTTGTAAAATCACTTGTTGCTTCATTTTTCTTGACCCCCGCCCTCCTTTTTTTCCCCCCCCCCCCCCCCCCCCAAGGTACGCTGCTGGATCCGCCCCTGCTAGGTTCAAGTGGTGCGACAGAATCTCGATGAAACAGTATATCACACCGCAAGTATACTTTTCCTACCTCGGTCATTTTTGAGTATAGTTGCTGCCCCCTCGGCATCTGGCCAGAGCGATCACAATTAACGATCCTTCGTGTCATTTCTGCCCGTGGGCACAAGGTAGCAATTGTACTTTGCGCCTATGATAAGAAACAAATAATCATTCTATATCTCAAAAATTACCTAAGAATGCCATAACGGGTGTAGATCCCGGATAAGAGGGTAATTTTACCCAAATGGCTGAAATAAAGAATGCCCCCCCGAGCATGACTCTCGCATGATGCGCCACGCGGGAGATTTTCGAGAAGCGGTGCGAGAGGAGAGAGACGGAGGGGAGTTAAAGTCGTTTTATTGACGTGGACCTGTGTACGCGTGCGTTCGTCACTCGGCGCGCATCACATGACTCACCCCGCGGCTGTTCCGTTATTGTTTTGAGCTCGTAAGTGGGTGCATATAATACTAGGAATTATGCGTGTGAAGGGAAAACGTCGTTTGCGTAGAGCACCTACACATATTCCGTGGAGCCTTGGAGTATTTTCGTCAGGATGACGAAATAGATTCGGCACCTACTGTGGTTGCGTATACTGCGTCGCAGTATACCATGCCGCCGTATAGCTTTCAGTCTGAGAAGCGCGTTACCAAAAGTCACAGCGTGTTGACGAAAAACGCAGAGATTGAAGAAAACACGCAGAGGACAAAGGACTGGCGATTCCTGGCTTGAACTTTTTCCGATAGCAAACAAAATTATTGTTGATTCAAGTGAAGTGTAAATAAGGCTTTTATTTTATAATTTATTACTTAAAATAAACGTCGCTACATTCAAACTAGCGTCACGCATGCAGATAAGGAATGCTTCTGCATCTTTTGTGGTTCATAAACTGTTGTTATGAATCAAGTCGATCCTTTAAAATTTTTTTTATAGTTTTCATAACTTTCTTACAATTTTTATTTTGGTGACATGGACCGTTTTAGGATATTTTAATCGGATAAATTTTTTTCAATCGTGATTTATTTTTTTTCGTTTGTAGTTGTGGTCCCTAGATTTTCAGCTTATCTAGGAGAAGGTTAAAAATCGTTTACATGATTCCACCAATCTTGTCGAAAAAACAGACCGACAAATGCTCTTTTCTGATTAAGATCTATGTATTAAATTTTTGTTTTCATCACTACACACATCAATGAGTTTATTTTTGTCTTAAGAATTATGTAGTTCTACTAAAAAGATGCAATTAAAATACGTGCAGGTACTTATCAATATTTGTATCCTACTCAAGACAGATTTTTAAATGTGATCTTTTTAAAAATTCAAATACATGTTTTAGTGACGTCATGATCAAAGGCTAGAAAGGATTGCTAATACAACAAATACTTTATATATTACGGTAACGTTAATTGGGTCATCACGAAAAATGTATTTGTAAGATTTAGTGAACAAGTAGATACATAATGTCAAGTCGCATAAATCGTGCAGAACCCAATTATCAATGTTTTTTGGGGTACGTAAATAAACAAAAATGTAAACAAAGTTGAAATATATGAATAATAAGAGCACGCAAAGAGAGACCAGTTTTATTAATTTGGATATGTTTTAGTTTATTTAATCTTGAATTTCTGTCTATTTTCTAACTTCCATAACTTTAAGTTTACTTAATCGAACTTCACTTTACTGCTTTCTGTGTTTATATCTTTTTCATGTAGACCGTTCTACGAGCAGCTACTTTACAAATTATAAATACTTATATACCCATCATATAATATACGCGGTCACTGCTCTGCATATAGCTTTAGTTCCTCCGTGCTGATAATTATGCACATCTTACATGAAGCACCTTTTGCTGAGTCCAGTAACTGCCAGTAACGCTTACTACAAATTGTATGGGTTAAAATGCCTCTTTTCAACAACTAAGTCACTCTACATTTTACTTTTTTGTCATGCTCAACTTTCCAGGCTCGACTGTGCTCCACAGGAGGGCCTTATTATTTTCGCTAAAGCAAAAAATTTTAGAGTATTTGACGTAGAATACATTTTGGACAAAAAATCAGTGTTATGCGGATTGGTCCCATGATAACTGTTATTCGAATTTCCATGTAGTGGGTAGCTTTGTATTGACACTACAACCTATTGGTTTGAAGTGAAAAATACAATTTTCTTGCATTACACACCTTTGTCTATGATGTGATTGTGATGGTCTAGAAAAAAAAAAAAACTAAAAAATAGTGAAAAAAAGTGGCTTTTTGCATATTAAATAAAACGTTGACATTCTGCAAATAAGTTGTTGCTGCAAAAGTTTTAGATTTCAAATAAATACAACTTTTTACTATTATTATTTAGTTTTCCAATGCTGGCTTTGTGATTTAAAAATTAAAAATAACCTTGAGAAATTTTGTATATTGCTTATTTTGCTACATCTTTAAAAGTTTACATTTTAAGCCAACGTGTGTAACGAAAAAAAGTTGAAAATCTCATAAAAATACGTTTTTGTCTAGGATGTAATACTGAAGGTCTAGATGGCAAAAAATATTTAACAATAGTTAAAACAGTGGTTTTTTCGCTGTAATTATACTTTTTGCTCTGATTAAAAATGTAGTAGTCATTTCTTAAATCAAAAGTATTTTTTGATTAATTAGGCCCTAACCAACACGAGCATATTGCCTATCTTGTGCCGTTTTCGATGTACGATCCATTGAATCAGAAAAATTGGTTAATGACATTGAAAAATGCCTACATCTAGTTACTAAAAAAAATTTTTGACCATAAGATATCGATATTTCCTATATAAGAGTATGTAAAAAAGAGTAAAAATGTAATTTGTGATGACGTCATTTATCACGTCCGGATATCTGCATGTATCGTAACTAATCGACTTCTGATCTCGATTGGAAATTATTTCTCTGATCGGAGAAAGTTTCAACCAGGAACCCCCAGTCCTTTGTTTTCTACAAGTTTAAATTTACCATATTGAGAATTTTTCTGTTAGTAGGCGATGGATTCATGTTTTTTTTCTCTATGTATGTACCTCCATGGTAATATAATGTATTCAACCAACAAAATCTCAGATGTTTATTGGAATTAACATTGATCAAACACTTTTTGATGAGGAGAACATATATACCGTATACGTACCCAGTTACAGCCACACCATAGCACTGGTACAGTGTGACTATATATTTAAATAATATACAACGAAATCGGAATTCATCCACACTGCACCCTGTTTGTGATCCCAATTGCAATAAGTTCTGTGGAAATTTGTGACGCGCAATTTATATACACTGCACCAAGAAACTCTCTAGGTCCTATCGTGTAATGCGTATACCTCATGTCACCATCATAGTCTGATTGCTCGCAACTCACCTGGAACATCAAAAGAAAATTGATACTGTAAGAAATATTGTTAGTTGTAATAATTATTTTAACAATTAAACTTAAGACAATTAAAGTATATTACATAATAATTATTAAATTTAAATTTTAATTATATATAAGTAAATAAATTAATAAAGAATTTATAAAAATTAAATTATTTTACATTCTACAAGCACGTGCATTTCTCAAATATTTACAAGAAATTATTTTGTATAATAGTGTGCAAAAAATTGCTATTTTTCCTACCCCTGGTACACCCTCGGTAGGAAAAACAGCGTTCGCCACTCATGTGCATCCGACCAGGGGGGTCCCAACGGTCCTGGAGAGATGCACATTTGTGACGAAAACTACTATTCTGCACTGTTTTTAGTGTGGAAAATCGGATTTCCCGCATAGCATGTGGAAAAAAGGTGCAGAAATAGTAGTTTTCGTCATAAATGTACATCCATACTATTCAAGGAATCGGTGACTTGCCCATAACTACCATAACTACTTACAATGAATATATAATGCACGTAAGTATATTTGCTGGGAAATAAATAAAAGCTCGTTCGCCTGCGGTGATGTTGTTTGTCGCGTATCGATGTAATGATTCCGGCCACGATAGTTTTATTCAGCAACACACGTTTAGCTGTGAATGTCGGCAGAACTATACAATGTGTATACGAATGTATTTTGTAAGTTTCAAACAAAAACTTAATCGTCGTTGGAAACACACACTCCCTGCTCACCCGTATGTACAAAGAAACCTGTATTATGCTACAGACATCGTTTATATAATTATATCTTATATCCACGTTACATAAGAATTAATTTTTTTTTTTCTTAGCTACTTACTCTATAGTTCTGATTGTAAAGCGTTGAATCGTATTGTTGCCATGTCTATTTTTATGTAATTTTAAATTCTATTACATATAATATTCGTAAGAACAACACGCGCAACTGTATCACTATTGGAATGAGTACGATTGATTGTCCCGCAGCTTTTTAAAGCTCGTTAAAGTGATATTCATAGTTTACTGTACAAAGTGTTGAAAGTCCCATAATTATCAGGTTACTCAGTCGTGATACATAAATATATCTGACGTAGCACAGCAAATTAGAAAATTTCTCGCGCACACATACTTACACGTGTCCGCATGTCAGCAGCAAACTGCTTAACTTGCACAGTATGTACGGTTCAAGTAGTGCGATAAAACGTGAGACCAACGTCTACCTAAACATTTCACGACAGTAGATCAAATGTACTTAGCTAGAGGACAGAGGATACGCGCGAGAGCAAGATAAGCTCAAGTTTGAATCCTTGCGCGATTTCGTTTACGAGTTTATAGGTATACCGCGTAGGCAGAAGACAGCAGCAGCAGCAGCTGTACGGCTGTGAAAATATTTGCTTGCGTGAAGAACACGTTTTCAATACCCTGCACAAATTTGATTTGAGCTGGAGTTTCGGTAAAAAAAGGCACTATCTCGATTCTGGATTCATATTACGATCCTTGTTTAAATGTAAATATGTAGTATTTCGATTTATCATGGGAACATATGTAGTTTCTTTAAAAGTAAAAATAGGAAGCCTTGGTAAAAAGAGATACTTTCTCGATTTTGAGTTAAAAAAAGTTAATTTCTCGATTTTTCCTGGAATTTAGGAGCACCAAAACTTCTCATGGAAAAATATGCTAGTAGTATCTCAAAAGTAAGAATAAGAGTATTTTGTAATTATTCTTTTAGAAACATCTTCACATAACTTGTGTTTGTGATATTAATTTTCTTCGCCTAGGATGATTTGCGTTGATCTAAAGATGTAATTGTGTAAATTAATAATTTAATAATTAGCAAATATTCATGACAACAGTCTTCTTCAACATTATTGTCGCTCAATAAAGTTGATAAATGATTTCAATTAGCGTACAAAATGACAATTTGCTGTTGATACGAAATTTTGCACATTGGATCTGCTTGTATGTATAGATATACAACTGTGATATTGCGAATTTGCGTCTGAGATAGTAGAGTACTGCTATTCCATGCGCGTATACTTACGTATAATACATTTTGCTTTGCAATGGAGCTAAGGCAGTTCATATCAAGATACGAAACATCTAGTATCAATTAAGTTGGAATGTTCGTACTATAGTCTCGAGTATAAGTATTTCAATAGAATCGTAAGTATTTCCAGGGGCCTCTATCAAGTATCCTATTTAAATCAGACATCTAAAGTAGGGAATAAGTGAAGGCACACAATTCGCATTGAATTTAGAAGATTATATAATATTCATGCGAAGTCAATTTCGAGAGTCGGTGAGGAGTTTAAGCATGCATAAAATTTTATTGCAATACACTAATTTTGTGAAGTTGATTTTTGAGATGTTATGATCACGCCTGTAAATAAATTTTTGCACTTAAATTCATTAATGGACTACTCCAAACAACCAGTAAATTACAAAATTTAAGTTACAACTATTTTCATTATAAAACGACAGAGTCTCCTAGTTGCGTCGCACAGTGCGGCCGATTGCCAAAAAGCTGGCCAAAATTCGAAAATTTGAGTAAATCACTCCAAAATCGAATTTTAACGGTTTTTGAAAATTCACCCCTTTCACCCCTTATCAACCACCCCCTGGGGTGAAATTTCGTATATTATTGGGCATACTCAAGTTACGTATCGTTTTCAAGGTTTTTGGGGTCCCTAATTACAAATTTTATGTCAAAATTACGAAATTCGGAATGGTAAATGCTATATGACATCACCCAAGACGTTTCAAGCCTCAAGCAAGCCCTGCACCCCACATAACTCAGAGCTTTCAACTCAAATTAATTAAATGGAAAACAATTTTGATATCATCACAAAAAATTTGTGCGGTGGTTGAGTGATTCTCAACCTATGTGGTTTACCGAATAATCAATAATTTCCATAGTAATGATTGGCAATTCATGTAACTAAACACCAAAATATCCTGCATGGCTTTAAAATTACAGATATTACAAGAAACATTTTAAAATACCTATAAAATCCAAAAAGTTGAGAACAACTTCATCGCTATACAGATACACTAAAAGCATGATAAACGATCCAAAATTTAAATATGATATTCTTACAGGTGTTAATAATAATATTGTAGTTTTTAAAAAAAATTAATTGAGCGGCTTTTTTAAAATCGATGATAACGTCTGGTTTTCATGCAGTTGGCCTATACTTTACATGTTAAAATGTGTAATTTTGATGTTATAAGTATATCTTTAAAACGGTATGGGCGACCACTGCAAAATTTTAACCGATGATGGAACTAATATTACGAAGTGATACTCAGAGTTTGGGATACTTCTGTTGAAGGTTGATTGTTGGACCAACCATAGCTTAACTGCGCAAGTACACTAGACGGACATAATTATTATATTCACGAGCTCTAAGTTAAGGCTATCTAGGTATACACAGGCACTCTATATCATTGGCCATCTCATTGAGCTTTTCCTCTCATTGGTTAAATATTCAAATGTGAGCTCGTGAATATGTGGCGACTCTACCGATCGCGCCACAACAACACACTTCCGGCTATTACATCTCTCCGCAAGTGTCGAAAATCGGCTTCGGTTCATATATAAGCGCGATCAAAATTTATCACCGTCACACCCCCCAGGTGTCTAAGGCAGAGAACATGTCGTCAGCCTTACTGATGAGTCCAGGCGTGCTCTCGGGACGAAAGATCTTTTTCTCTTTCTAGTAGACAATACGATCTCTACAAATATACAGTCAACAAGTCTTAATTTTGAGCCCGCGAAATTTGAATTCTTTAAATGATTTGTAACGAATTAAGGCCATATCCACAAAATAAACGGCTACAACTTTGTTCAGCGCTTGTTTATGATGTAATTGTTACAGCCATATGTTTGCTTTATAGTAACAGTCGATACTTGTCTTCTAATAATATAAATAATTACGAGCGCTCGAATCTCGCGGTTCTAGAATTAAGATTCGGTGACTGTTTGGTTTGTCCCTCCAGTGTACCTACACGCATCAGCTCTCAATTCAGCGCTCACCTCATAGTAAGCCTATATAATATACTTAGCACGAGAAACAAAAGCTGAGGAGGAAGAGACAGACAGCGCAATAGGGAGCGAAAAATTGCGTCCCGAGCCGAGAAACTCGCGCCACGCCGTTGTTGTTGTTCCGGACGCGAGGCGAGAAAAAGCGCGGGGGGACACGACAGCGCCCGCATCGCTAACAACGGGCCGGCCCTTATCTCCTGGATTTATACAGCGGGCGCGCGGCTCATCGCGAGCTCTACTCCCCCTTCTCCCTCTCTCTGCGTCCCGTGTACCTGAATAACAGATACGGAGGAATATAGGCTCGAGCCGGACGCGGTGTACCTTGTAAGGGAGCAAAGAGAGTAAAAAAGCTGGCGCTCCGCTCTGCGGTCCACAATGACGGGGTGGAGAGGCCGTTAGACTGCGTTTTGTATCAAGTATATATATACACATTTTTTTTGGTCACGAGTGCACTCCCTCCTTAATATATCTCCGATGTGAGCAACAGCCCGTCGAGCGTGATGATTAACTTTTGTCGGAAAAAGATGGCGTTGGGTCAGTATAGCGAGACACCGGTTTGCCATTGACAATTAACTCATCAAGTGGACCACTGTGAACGTGCGCTTCGATATTGCGCGTGTTTGACACTGCACGTGTTACATCGCGCAAACGGTAGATGAGTATAGGGGTAAAGGGTACAGTTGTTTACCCCCCGATAGTGATTGATCGCCACGTCTATTTTTAAATGGAGGCTGTATGTATAGATATACAAATTACACAGGGGGTCAATCACTCTACAGGTGTCAATAACTGTACCGTTTACTGGGTTATTGGGTTACTGGGTGAAAACACTATTGGCCCAGTATTATTACAACGTTTAAAAAAAAACTGTCTTACACGAATATTCAGTGCATCATAGACTATCGAAAAAAACAAAATTTAGAAATCATGCAAGTTCTCTATTTGACCCAAAAGTTTCTAGCATGTTTGGACCTCACGTAAGATTGATAAAGAAGAAAAAAATTACAAACAGCGAAAATCACATGTATTACGAGTCCTATCTTAAAATTTGCATGGCCTAAAAGTGAAGCCTCGATAGCTTTGGCTGAATCTATCATGTGGTCGACGTGTGATTGGTCATTGTCTAAAAGAGCGCTATTTTTAAATACAATTAGTTATTTTTAATTCAAAGTTTTTATACTTAATTGATTGATTTTGATTTTTAGTTTCAATTTTAGCATTTAATAATAATAATAATAATAATGCTGATAAAAAATAATGATAATAATGATCCTGTTCTCTATCTTAAAAATTAGAATAATTTCAAATGAAGCCAATCTATGTGTGATGTGATTGGTTGGAGATAGTCACATGACTATGAGTTAAGCATAACCCGCGGTTAAAAAAAATGTTATCAAAACTTAGTTACAATTTGTATTTAAAGTTTTTACGAAATCCTGTTAAGGTTCAGATTAAATTTTTAAGTTGAATGTATTCTTGATTAAATCAATAAAATTAGACAAAATATATAATATACAGTAATAATGCCAATGTATAGAATACGTAAAATCCGTGGTTTTCTTTTATCTGCAGACATAACCGGCAAACCATTTAAATTTATTTTTATATATTTTATAATGTCTGGCACGTAATATGTATATAGAATAAAAAAAAAAAAAATTTGTACTAAAATATAAACAACAATAAATTTATGTTATAAAGGGCTTTTTTCTTACATTTTACAGACTGATTAAAATAAATTGAAAATAGTCAATGGTACATTATGTAAATTAAAGAAAAATAATCCTTTTGTCGTTGAAAAATATTGGAAAGGCGCGCGTACATATATATATATATATATATATATAAATCGCGTAAAATGCTAGTCTTTAACAATGTAAGAAAAAATTCTTGTTTCGGGATATAACATGGGGAGCATCATTATCTCATGTTTTTCGTTCAAAATAAGCAGTTTACGAGTTTTTCCCGTAACGAGCTATACATGGGATTGAAGCTGGTGAACTCCTGAACAGATTGGAACTTCGAGGTCTTAAGGTAATGGACCATTTTTTCGAGTTCTAAGTGATATAGTAAAAAAAAAAAAACAGTCCACAACACCTGTTGCAGCGTAGCACGGCACAATGCGTATTTACTAAATTGCTTCTCAAATTTTTTCTTTTCAATATTTTGATCTGAAATCTTTTACTCACATTCTTTAGAGGTAAGAGCATAATGTCGTATTAAAAAATTTCTGGTCTTTGTTAAAATACAACACACTTTGAACAATCAAAGTTTGTGTTTTAAGGTTGTAATATTCTCAGCGAAGCCATCAAACATTTGACGAATACTATGTAAAAGTAGACAGTGTTAGGAATGTCAGTAAATTCTTTGGGCCTGATTCGTTGAGTATTCTTTGAGTACTGGCGAGTTAAATGTGACTCCGTCATAAGCGCCCAAAGATTGATGTAGGTACGGCCTTGCGGCAGCGGAACCCCTTAAAGAGGTTTGTGAGGAAAATTGAAAATTTAGAGTCTTGATGAAAAAAATATATGTTATAGTTGAGCACATTAGAAGACCACATGAATTTTTCAGATTTTTTGCCAGGAGAAATTTCCAGAAAACAATTGCTAAAAATTTTCATTTTAACGCAGTCTCTTATGAGAGAACGGGATTAAGTTGCTTGTTTACTCGAATTAAGGTACAATGGAAATTTATAAGAACAAAAAAAAATTCCTACAGATACCTTAGGATACTAGCAAGATGTTGAACAAAAAAAATCAAGCCTTGCCAGGGATTTTTTTTAAATATGAACGATTATAGTTACAGTTACATCAGTTTGTTGGCTGCAAGAGGAGGTGCGCGGTAAAGGGGGCCTAGCTGCACGGGCCGGGGGGACTTTCCGTTCCTCGCCCCTCTGAGTGAAACTCCCAAACCTCCTTAATGAAACCATGGATTTTTTTCAAAAACCAACCAAGCGTAGCATTGAATTTCACTGGGTCTGCTTCTCAAGAAGAGGTCTCTACAGAGTCCTGCGCGAAACCCTAATTGATTATTCCAACTCTAATTTCCTCTTCCGCAGTTCTCCTTTGAAACTTCACCTTCAGCATTAATAAATATTTCAAAGAAACGCAATCAACGAACTAATTAGTGCCCTTCGCGAGCTCTTCCATCGGATGGTTAAAGAATCATCTCATCGTCTCCTTAAAGGATCAGCCAATATACTCTCTGCAACTATACACGAATGCCTCCGAATCTGATTAGTCTTACGTGTACATGAGGAAATCTACAAAAAATCTCCCAATTTTAGTGCCAAAAAAAAATGTAACATAACGTAAGATTTTTCAAGGCATCCCTTGGATACATGCATTTTCTATCTCTAGGGATTTCACTGAATAAGAAAAATACTTTAAACGATCCATCGGGATCTCGGCACATACTTTTTTTAATCTTTTTTTGATTTTGAACCTAGAAATTTCTAAATCGATTTTCACGGACTGCCTTTACAATATTCTTTATAACTTTGCTCTAAAATGTTGTAGACAGTCCTTTCAAAAAGAGAAATGAAGTACTAGAACAGAGCTTTGATTTCCTTTTCAAAACTCCTGAAAAGAAGGTCTGCTTCAAAAGTTATGAGCCTTCAATGCTCAAAAAACCAGAAAATTAATCAATTGACTCAGTCAATGACTCATTGGGTTGTACAAACGTTACTGTTAAATCTCAACAGAATGCAAATATCACAGATTGTACAGTAGGCACTTCTAATAATTGCACGATGCCGTCAGAGCAGGAAGATTTTTTGATTTCTCCTGATACCACTGCTAGAACTAGACGTGTAGGTATAAATATCTACAATTTCGCAGATTATACAGTTCAAGTGCATTCTTTTGTGGTTGCTTTCATAAACAAGTTACATAAGTGCATGACAAAATATCAAAGCTATGTACGCTATTTCTAAACATAAAATAAAAAATTTCTTCACCTGAGTTAACAGAGTTCTTACAATAACTTGCTGTAATTTTTTTACATGTGACAAAATAACAATGCTACTAGTGTATGTTTGCATTTTTCACTTAATCCGGATTTGCAAGTGCACTCCATGTACAGTATTTTGCCACTCTCGTTGATTCCTCCAACAATTTGAAAGAGACATTTTTAATCCCAGCTATTTTCAAACAAAATCCTACAATGTTATATATAATAAGCTTTCCCTTCTGATAACTTGTGGCAGGTTATATGACCAGTATGTCAAAGACGTTCTCCTTCGATGACATTCCTGCTAGCTGGGGTGCAACTTCCAAAGATTCGAATTTCTTTTATTTTTGGATGCATTTTAACAAGCTGAAAAGTACAGATAGAGAACAAAATTAACTGCATTGCACGTACCATGATATGTGTTCATGCCAATGTAAACGTTAAAAAAATGTTAAGGAACACTAAATAAGCAAGTCAGTCGCTTTGACGTGAGCAGAACGGTGTTCATGGATTAACTTTTACTTGTCTAAACTTACACGCAAATCATCACAACAATTACGTTGTCCTTGATAAAAAATGAATTAATTTATTTTACACTTCAGTCTGGCAAAGAGCATTCTCTCGCTGCTTGCGAGCTGGCCGTCAGATGGCGCGACCGCTATGTTTCCGATCCCAATTAGACAAAAAGCAGAAATCGACACGAATATTGCAGTGAACACTACCAATCACAGAAGAGATGTCTCTTTTGATTACTGTGGATGACGGCCTCATACTCATATTCTTGAATTGTAAAGTCTCTTGCAGAAAGTAAAGATGGAATTCATGACTATGGCTACCAAGCGGTTCGAAAGATAACTCTTTTTGGGTACAACTTATACCTCTCCGAATGTACTTAAGCATTTTTTTTTGAAAATTTGAGACATAGTAAATGTAAAAATATGTTTGAAATTTCAAAAGAATTACTGAGTACATACAATTTTTCTTTTACTTCTTGATACGTAATTAAAATATCAATATTTAAAAAATTTTCCATTACGTTTCTTAATTTTTCATATTTTCTTACAATACAATATTCTCGAAAGAGTTGTATCGATATTGTTTTAAAAATTCGATCCACATTGTGTGTTCAATATTGTCTTGAAATTAAAGACACTAAAATATTACTCTCGACTCTCGCGCAGCCCTGGATTAGCTTAGCTCAAGCAATCGGTATCGACAACAGCACCTCAAAATCCAGCAACGTTTTCATCAGCCACTCGAAACGGGCGCTACAAGTAAGTACTCCCGTTACTCACTCCGTGTACTTGCGAACCGTAATCCGAGTCGTCATCTCAGTCCTCTGGTTGGTTCATACCCCTTCATAAGTTATTAGCAGCGCTCGCGTCCTTCTCTTTCCTCCGGCATCCCTTATACCATAGATGTATGTGTATCTTATGTACCTACAACGAATCCAGCAAAAAATCTGCGGCGAATACTCGATGCATCGACATGAAAAACGAGCCCCCCTCGCGGCCGGCGCTTTCCCAGCCAAGCGGAGGAGAGCGCCGGAAAAACTCTGGACTGCTGAGCCCGCGATCCTTTAGATTCCAAGCCCGCGATAAGCATCGCTCCCGTCTGTATACATACACGCGCTCTTGCATTATCCTCGCTCGCGGGGCTCGCTAATAGCCCGTGCGAACTCGTGTACACGTATTGGCATTCAAGCACTGTATATATGTACACATCGGTAGATACGATAAGTGTGGAGCTGAGCTTGTTGTGCTGCAGGTATATGTGGCTGTCACGGCTGGATTGTACGGTATACCGATGTTAGTATAACAAAGTCAAGTTCAGGGTAGGAAAAGGGAAATTCTGCAGGGGTGTACAGGAATCTGCAGCACCAATGGGATCGACATTGAATGCTTGTATTGCTGCTGCTCTTCGCAGATTTCTTTCTTAGGCAATATCGTCATGAAATACTATAATTCATAACTATTGCACAATGTAAAATCTTTAATTGTATCTTTCTCAAACTTACTGCAATCTGCAACGCGTTGTTGTAAAAATGGCCCACTTTTTTTCTATCACGTAAAAACTATGTATATAATCTGTATTATGATGTCAGTATCATCATTATTATAATCTAACAATCCTGCCAAAAACTGAAACAAGTCCAGTGGTTTCGAATGCATGGTAAAAAATTTCTTGTAACTATACACAGTGTCTCAAGCTCAATTTACCAAGATCCAGCCGAATGACTATTCACGGGAACGTGCCTTCTCATCATCATTTAACCTGTTTGATTCAAATTTCACGATAAGTCCCTGTCTTCCGTATAAAACCTCGAACCGACTATTTACCAGAACGCCAGACAACGCACGTCCGTTTCAGTAATCAAAACTGCAAAACAACATTTTATAAACAACTACTCTGCATGCCAACCATCCCAATAAATTCGAACGCAACGAATCAAGAAGCAAGCATGCGGATAAAATAAAAACAATGGAACCAATAAACATAGTGCAATTCTCGTTACCGAATCCCAAGCACGTGACCCACCCGAGCGTCGGAATAATCTTCCAGCTCACGGAAACGTCGCTGCTCCCGCTTCGTCCAGCGCTGTTTGTACACAAATAAACAATCGCAGCCATCCGAAATCAAAATAAACGTCCGCACCTCGGCCAGTCCGTCCGGTACAAAAAGACCGGGCTACGGTTGCACGACATCGACAAGTCTCGCTCGTCCTCATTCAAAATTAACCAGTCGTTGCGTCGAGTATTCGACCAAGAGGCCATTTATTCTCCTTCTCGCCGACCCGAAATGAAGATCACCTGGACTATCGTGGGCTTGGTCTTGCTGGTGCTCGCTCTGGGCACCGCTACCCATCCTTGCCGGAATTGCCGGAAGGCGTGCATTTGCAGGAATCAGGCTCACTCGAGCTCGAGTAGATCCCAGGTGAACGTCTTGCAAAGGTGAGAATCGGGACTCTTTATCTTTGGACCTTTTTTTTTAATATTGGTGTACGATTTAAAGCAAGGGTGGGATACTTCTTTTAGTCACCCAACTTGGTTTTTAAGGCATCGCCGATACGTGGGAGATCTTTGTAAATGTTTATCAGAGTAAAAAGTCAAGCCCCTTGTAAAATGATTGTTCGACTCGCCAAAGTAATGTTGGGCGAAAAATTTTGTTTCTTAAGTTGATCACACAACTATGTGTATGAAATTATTTGCAAAGAGTTTCATATACGCTGTGCTAATCCATTTAGGAGGTATTTTCCGTGTTTAATCTTATAGGTACAGTAATATTACTTAAAGTGCCTGCTGTTGGTATTTTAGAAAAGCTTCTCTATAATATAACGTGTTAAATATGTCATAGAAAAATGGTAACACTGACAATACCAATCACCCTTAAACGTTTTCTTCCTTTTTCCAGGCATCAGAAAGGTGAGGAAAACATTATTTTATTGAAACCATCAAAACCACGAACAGCCATTAACTGCAATCCCCTGCCATCTTTGACCACTCACTCTCCGATCACGAGCAAGCCGATCACCACCACCAGCCATGCTCCCATTACAGTCGCCCCTACCGAGGCGCCAAATCAAATTCCGCCAATGCTACCTGAACAACGCCACACCGAGAGAAATTTTCTATGAATTTTATCGTGAATTTCAGGACAAAAATTAAGGTGCCGGAATTTCAAAATCGATGAGATTATGCGGAAAAATTGTAATCTGTTAATGGGTAGAACGTTATTCGTTAGCTAAAAAATGTCTGCTACGAATGCTGATGGTTTTTCGTGTTAAACATTGTTTATTTATTTCTCAAGTGTCCGTAGTAGTAGAGTTATGGAGTAGTGCATGCTGATTTGGACGGAGCATACTTGATCGCTGTATGCACATCTTTGTGCTTGTAGCGCTCATGCGCATCCCACCTAGGCTAGGAATCCTAGCGCAGAAGAGAAGCGTTTTGACCCGGGTTAATGTAAGTAATGACTCCGGGCCGGAAATTACTTTTTTGCCTTCTAACCTCAAAATAGCACCTTCGCCGCTTGATTTTAGGTTCTCAGGCAAAAAAAAAGTATACGTGACTCGTTCGAAAAGGCTTCTTCACGAACCTCGTAACGGCCCTCACCTTTCGGCTCGTGCCGTAAACTTCTCGGTTCGTAAATACAAGCCTTTGCGAACTCATCCGTAATCTACTATTCCCGCCCTCGGGCCCAAAGTGTTCATCGGGCGCAAAGTGCGCCCGTGGGCGCGAAGTGGCACTTTGCGCCCTAGTGGCGTAATATACTATTCTGATTCTGAAGCTACTTAGACCAGAAAAGAGTAGATCATAGCTGGTCTTATTATTGATTTGTAGATGATCAGTTTCTTTGGACTAATAGTTTGCTGAATTTGCCTAGTAAGGGTATCGAGGCACCAATGGCTTTGCTATAGGTTTGACGGATGGTGGTTCTGGTTTCTCAGTTGTACTGACTGATTAAAAAGCACATAGTTTCTGATTGGATTCAAGCTAATCGATGACTTGTATGAAGATGCTTTGAGGTATATTTTCGACAATAGCTAGGTCTGATTGGCTGATTGGCTTTGCTTGAGTGAGTATGATCTGGTGGTGTATTCTTTAGGTCGATAGGTTAACTGTAGGTCACTTTAAAAATTAATTATGAAAATAAGTGAATAAAAATTCAAGCTCTCTATTGAAATCTTATTCTACGCGTTTATTTTTAGGTTTGACCAATAAATAGAGGTGTCTTATATTTTTATGTAAGTTATTATGCTTTGTGAACGTAATTTACTCTGATTTAGATCAAATAAATTGAACAATTCAAACTTGTTCCTTTTGCATCATTGAGTTTTGAAAATAAAATATTATGTTGTACAAAAAAAAAAAAATATAGCTTCGAATATTCATATCAGACATTTTTTTTGCTAAAGCCTGACATTCTACCCATTCATATAGGTATGATTTTTTTCGCATAATCTCATACGTTATAAAATTCCAGACAAAGACTGTAAATAACTATAAATTTAAATAAACTCCTATGATTCTTTTTTTTTTAAATTATTGCATTGCTAAATATACGAGTACTGGCACATTAAAAAACACTGTATATTTTTTACATTTGCTCGAGGAAAGGACATTTTTGTTGCGGGCCTAATGATTTTCACCGTGCTGCAAGGTTAGGTAAAAAGCCTGAAATAACGCTTTGGTCTCATGATTATCCTTCATCACGATAATTTTTGTCCTGTAATTTAGGAAAAAATGCATAAAAAGTTTCGCAGTGCACATATTAAATGCTATCAGGTGTGCCTCGATCGCATCATATATTCCAATACCTACATGACTTTCATCATCTTCCCAAACAATCAAGTATGTATTTACTTATGTATTTCTTAGGTTATAGCTCCCCGTTGTCTTCATACCCGGCCACGTCAAGTTACACGCCGCACAACATCTTACCGCCCGAGATCTACTCTAGGAATTTTGGGTTGCCAGTCGCCAGGTCTATTGTCTTTGCTGCTCAAACTCATGTCGCCCCAGCAGCATACTTCGTGCTCAAAGACCCGAACGTCATCGCTCCACCTCCAATTCCGGTTCCCGTTGCGCTTGCAGCTCAAACTCAGTATAATGTGAAAAATAAGCAGTTGGCCGCTTCCACCACCACCGGCACCTCTAGCACCGCAGATTTCACCACTGACTCCAGTAACGAACCCAGTCAGCAGTACGATGTAAATGCGCCCCATTTGTTTGCATTGATTCAAAACGCTGCGCTGGACTCCATAGTGCTTGCGGTTGCGCATTTTGAAGAATGTCTTGTTATTATCTGCATACAAATGAGCATAAAAATAAACTTCATGAAATGATATTCAGAGCTTCATCGATTTCGTCATTATTTACTTTTTTTTTTAAATGTGGCACATAAAAAGTACGACGACAGAGCATTTCCGATATAATTCTTCATTCACTATCATATTTTGTATAAAATATTTCCATATCATTAATATCAAGTTTCTAATCAAATCGCATCACCCTGGCTAGATGCGCATCAGTGGCGAATGCTTTTTTCCTACCGATAGCGCACCAGACGTTTAAAAACGTCTGAGGTATGAAATAGTTATTTACGTAACAAGGGGTTATTCACAAATTACGTAAGGGTGAATTTACCTGATTTTGGACCCCCCACCTCCAAGTAAGGATCCGTAAGATATTTCGTAATCCCTCCCCCTTTTACGCAAGAAAAAGTGAATTTAAGAAAAATAAATTTTTATTGAATATTCAATTAAACACTTATGTACATATATATGTATATACGGACGTATTACAAATAAATAAACTATATAAACATCAAAATAAAATAAATACACTCATGATGTGTACGTATTTCGCAGCTGTAGTTTCTCGCATGTATATACCCAATGCTATAAATGCTTATTCCTTACATCCCTAGTTTATATTAACGGCTTAAGTGTCGTTCTCATCGCAAAAAAGTAATAGGGCAGGACTTTGAGAAATTGTGTGATAAAAATTGTATAAATAATATTTTGATTCTACTAAAAAATTGATTTATTGTTGGGACAAAAATCTTACGTAAAAATAGTTGAGCTTCCCTCCTCCATGTGAGAAATAATAAGATTTCAGAGGACCCCTCCCCCCCCACCAGCCCTTACGTAATTTGTGAACGACCTCCAAGTGCGGGAAATACAGCACGAGTACCGGCCATGAGTGCGAATCCATCACACGAGTGCAGAAATCATCCCACAAGAGCTATGTACAAGATTTTTATGATATTTGTGTAGGATATCAGGATTTCCCACACACTATTATGAAAACTGCTATTTCACAATAGTGTGTGGCAAAACGAAGCGGAATAATATACTGAAAATAAAATTTCGTCAATCAAATAAAAGATAGACGAATACAAACAAACATGTATTTAAATAAAGTAAATATTGATTTAAATCTAACAAATTTTACGTTATGGAGAAATTAATAATTTGATTAAAATTAATATTATTCGATTTGAATAAATATTTATTTGATTTGAATACATATTTATTTGTTTGTATTCGTAAAAACATTTATTTCGATGGACGAAATTTTTTTTCAGTGGTAGTTTTCGTTAATAATGTGCATCTCTCCAGGGCGATCATTGGTCCCAAGGGTACTGGCGAAGCAATCCTAGAAGGTGTACCAACTAATAATGATTCTAAATCATTTTTTTACCTGAAAACGTTGTCACGAGACTAAGGCCTTTATATTTGTTGCGTCGTTGGTAACAACTAATATAGTTTATGTAATTCAACGCGAAGCCGTGCAAATTCAATATTTAAAATTTGTCTCCCTGCGTTCTAATGCTCACACAACCGGCTCAAACCTGATTTCTATTGGTGAAATTAAAAGACCTAATTAACTTATGTACGCCACGAAACAATCGTCTCATCTTTTAGTTGCGGACTTTGGTCAATAAACAGTATACGGAAGTGTTCGCCGTGTGCATAATGATTGATAGCATCATCATTATACATTCTATATCCGCAATGGGTGGAGCTTATATATACTTTGATGTAAGTATATGCTTCGTCGTGATGGACTATCGAGTATAACAGAGCTGTCAATTTCACCCAAATAATAGTAACAAGCATAATAACAATCGTCAATAAGACTCACTTTGGGTAAGGGCAAAGAAGGAAAAAATAAGTTTCACGAGTATTGAACGAAGGATCTAAATGGCTTCATCCATGGAGAATGTCCCAACACAAAGTCCAGCTCAGCAAGTTTACTTAGACATAAATTTCGAAGAAAGAGAAAGGATAAACAAGTCCTTCTCAAGAATCGAGACATTAGATGCGCTATTAGATGTGATCATAGCAGCGTCACGAGTCGTCGGTATCGTCGCGGCATAGCTATATATACCTCTACTTGTGCATAACCATCGTGCATATAATTAATGTTAGAAATATTTTATTTTATGCACTCAAAGGAGAAAGGTCTGTGTACGCTTTTTGTTCAGGAACAATGAAAACTCGAACCGTTAGCTTTTCCTCTATACATTTCCTATGCGACTAGTAGAATAAGTACTACGGGGAATTGTGACTATAGAGTCCTTCGAATAAAGCATGTTGGCCAGAGCCCTACGTTCAATTCTGGGAAAATGTACGCCGGTGAAAGTGTCCTACTTTTCCTCACTTCGTTCTTATACCTATCACTCGGAGGCAGAGCTACGCACCGTGAATTAATTTAAAGTGATTCGAATCACAAAGCGTTGCCGCAATCATTGATGGCGTGGAAAAGAAAGGATCAGTGCGAGCGCCGAAGTATATAAGTATTGGTAACTCGCGAGCTTTACCTGATAGAATGGTTTTTTAGGGTACCTAACCATCGACCGCGCAATACGCTTAATCATCGATTGATTTCTCCAAGGATATACTAGTATTGGTATCGGCCTTTGTACTAAAAAAAAACGCTACACAGAGTTACAGTGGATATAAGAGCACGAGGTTCACTGTGACTTGAGCTTTTTCACGGAATGACTCGGTGGCTGATAAATACATCGATCATGACCGTCCAGAGTTCGCCGCGAGAGAGACAGATTCAGGGGGGGGGGGCGATCGGGGTGCCCCCCCCCCCAAGACTCTGAAACCAAATCCAATAAACTTGCAAAAATGTAAAAAAAAAAGTTACACAACTTTGAAAAAATGTGAAAACGGTAAAAAAAAGATCGTCGTCAAGAGGGAGAATATTCGTTTATTGCTGTGATGTAAGGGCTAGTTTTTGTCAAATTTCGAGGTTCGAATTGCATAAATTATCAAGGTTGTTAATTTTTTTTTTATACATTATAGTGCCGTACGTCCGGCTCCTTCTAAGGGCACTACTCAGGGCACTTAGCACTTGAAAACCGTTCCGCATTCGCCCAGGACAAGTCCTGTGGGTGGGGAAACCATTTGGGAAAAACCCATCCCGAAACGGCCCGGTGTATTGCCTGAGTCCTGACCAGGTGTCTACGTATAAACACCAGGACTAACTCTCCTGCACACCTCCCGCTCACGTTGTCCGTAACGTAAGAGAAACAGTTAATCGACCCTCAAAATCAACAGTATCTATCGGTGAAACGGCGAGACTCGAACGGCCACCCATCCAAGTACTAATCGCGCAAATGCTGCTGAATTTGGCTGATCGACGAAACTGCGACTCTACCACGGCGCCACCGTGTCGGTGTTCTGTGATTAACTTATATGGTTTAAGAGTGAGTAAAAAATTTTTGAGCGATTTTTTAAAGAGAGTAAAAGATGAAGGATAGAAGAGAAAAAGGATATTTTTACCAAAGAATTTAGAAAAACATCAAGTGACTGTAAGGTAACCGAATCAATTGAAGAAAATGAATCAGAAAATTCTTTGGACGACAGTAAGTGTTTTTTATATTCTTCGAACGACGGTGAACTTTCAGAACTTTGCGAGACTGGATATTTAAGGAAATGGTGCGTATTTCAGTCTGGAAAAATCAACCGGATGACTCTTGGTATTTGAGTTTGGGAGGCAATCGGGCAACTTTTTTGTTCAGTACCTCATAACCTTAAAATGGACGAAATCGGAGAAAGCGGGTGATACAGTTAAGTTGTAATTTTTTTAACGAATCTGCAGAATGAACCCCCGAAATGAAGGGTTGCAAATAAAAATACATGTTGCACTTGGTTTAATTCGACTAGTTATACGTACAAACTCATAATTCTGATGGCACGTGCCTACTTTCATGCAATATTAATCATAAAATTAAGGTTAGAATCGTTTAGGGGTTGAAAATGCGGTTAAAAGTTATAAAAACAAATGACATTGATACATATATAGTTGGACCCTCTGAGAACATGTATAAAAACGTCATCCAATTTTAACAATTTTTTTATGATTTTTGAAAAAAGCGAGTGAAAAATTGAAAATTTGCGCCACTTAAACCTTTAATTTCTCCAAAACCGCCGAGAAGAAACGAATGAAAATTTTTTTTACAGCATTTCTGAACAAAAATAAGAATTTTCCTTAAAGGCAAAACCGGTTGTTGCACGTTTTTTTTTTACTTAAAAAAAATCGTTCGTGCAAACCGTCCGGACGTTTCGGATGACAATTTTTCAAGCAATAGTGAGTACGCGTACTTTAATACTACCGCATTTCCATTCGGCTGCTAAAAAATTTTTTTTTTCATTATTACCCCCACTATTTTTCTCCGATTCCGTTCATTTTGGGTTTATGAGGTAGTGAACAAAAAAGTTTCCAAATTGCCTCAGGAACTTAAATACCAAAAGTCATCCGGTGGCTTTTTCCAGACTGAAATGGCACCATTTCCTTAACTAAGATGGGTTGAAAGACATAAGGGAGTGATGCAATTCAGAACTCTTCTTCCAAAAATCATTGAAACTCTCGATCATGTATCTTTGTGGACAGATATTAGGGATTGTTCATGAACTACGTAGCTCTGTTTACATTATATTTTGACCCCACCCTCCCCCTATGGCCGACCGTAGCTTTTCCCATGTACCTCCCCCCCCCTCCCCCAAATTACTATTGATTTTAAGCTTGCTCAAGACATGGTTCAAGGTACACTTACACGGTTGGATCAAAAACGAAGTCGCTCAGAAAAAGTTTTCGCCTGTCTTTTTGAAGAGATATGCGATGTAGCACAAGAACTAGACATCGAGATCAAAATACCTATGGAATAACTGCTCGGCAAAGCAATCGTACAAATAACTTAACTCAAAACCCGTCAGATTATTGCAGGCAATTGATTTACATTCCTATCATAGAGAACTTTAATGAAGACTTGAAACGATGATTTTCTAAAGAAACTCTCGATTTATATTCATTATCCATTATACTTCTTCATGCAAAAGATTTAAAAGATGATGATTCGTTGAAAAAAAAACCAGCACAAGCACTTGCTGAGAAATATTCAATTTATTTTGAACAAAATTTTAACCTTGTAAAATATTAAACAATATCTGAATTAGAAATGTGCAAACTAAAATGGGACCGAAAAAATTATAATTCATCTGATGGTTCTCTAAGATTACTTGAATCTTGCGATGGTCAAATATATCCTTGCATGTATATCCTTCTTAAAATACTAATTACTCTGCCTTATAGTGGTGCAAGTGCTGAAAGAACTTTTTCAACCTTGAAAGTAGTCAAAACATGACTTGGATCAACGATGACAGAATAATGACTTGTTGGATTGACACTATTAAATATATGTTCTGATATAATGATAAGCAATAATGGTATTTTACATAACGAATAATCGTTCAATTTGAATGAAGCAATGGAAAAAGTTTAACCAAAACGACTTGGTTTTTATTAAGACGCTTTGTATCAGCCGTTTTTTTATGGGGGGAGGGGTGTTCCCAGGCCATGTTCGCCTCCCTCCCCCTCAAGACAGTCGTCTGGATCCGTCACCGCACCGGGACAACAAGGTTGACAATAAAATTGCTCATAAGATGCAGTTTTCGATACCGCACACAAAACGTTTGTCCATCGACGACAAAAGCGTCTCACGCGGGAGCAAAGTGTCGGTCCGAAAGTGGACCAAGCAAAACAGTCAACGACGCCGAACGCGGAAAAAATCGACCTGTTCGGTAATGGAATCGCCGCGAGCGAGGGCCCGAGAACGCTCGTGCCGCAGCGCTGACAAAAAAAACGCCGGGGGGGTCGGCGTCGGCCGCGGCGGGGGGGCGGGGGCGCGAGGGGG